>JACEFZ010021728.1:7500-100000 GCA_014155875.1 Cepaea nemoralis | reverse complement strand
TCGCTAAAGCGCGCCCTCCTGGTATCCAGCATTTTCTAGTTAAGATTTAAAACTTACCATAAAAATTACGCGCCAGTGCATCGTCTACGTGTCTCATGGCTTCCCAAGTAATTGATTTAATATTTATACAATACAGGTCGATTAATTTTTTTGCAAGTCTCTTTTCGTAAAAGATACCGCCAGATCTATACATACAGACATCCGTCAGATAGCTATATACAGACAGCCGTCAGATCTCTATATACAGACAACCGTCAGATCTCTATATACAGACAACCGCTAGACCTGTGTCAGTCTGCTGTTTGTCTGTCTGTGTTCATCCATCCATCCATGCTTAAATCGATAATGCATCAATTGATCCATACACATACTTACTTACCTACGAACCCTACCTGTCTACCTACCTACCTACATACCTACCAGTCTGTCTACCTATCTACCTATCTACCTACCTATCTACCTACCTACCCATACATACATTCATTCAATCACACACCTGTCTGTCCACCCGCCTATCTGTCTGTCTGTCCGTCTTTCTGTCTGTCTGATCGCCTATCTGTCCTTATGTCTGTTTGTTTGACCGTCTATTTGTCTGTCGTCTGTCCATTTGTCCGCCGGTTTGTCTGTCTGTCTGACCGCCTATCTGTCCTTGTGTCTGACTGTCCTAACGTCTGTCTGTCTGACCGTCAATCTGCCTGTCCATTCGTCCGTCCGTCCATCTGTCTGTCTGGCTAGCTAGCAATTCTCGGCTAGAATTTACATGAGAGATAATATATCAACAAACGAGAAATCAAGGAGTGTGGAAATAGATCACATGGTTAACTTCAAGATGGCGGGTCAGAATCAACGGTTAGGAAATGGCAGTTTCTACGTTAATATACCATAAAAAATACGAGATACAAATGCTTCTACTGGTTCTAAAATCCAGCGATCTAGTTCAGAAATACAGAAACTTGGACAATCGATGTATATACAATGAGTGCTGGGAGCCACAAACATGGGAAATATCCACGTGAATCAGTATTTGATTGACCGGTTCCTCGAATTCGTTCCGTCGACGGGAAATGAGAGCCTCGTTTGATAAAAGGGCACTTGTAAATAGACGACTGTTGGCGTTGCATAGAGGTGTCATGAGGAGCAGAGGAGGCTGTTTTTGGGAGTCCATCAAAGAAAGATGGAAGTGCACAGCAATGTGAGTTTTGTGAGGAAAATAGGCCTGGTATTGAATTTCGTTTTCTTGATTTCACATCACATGTTTTTAAATTGCATGTCTATGACAATAGCAGACGGTTAGACTGATATCATTGTCGGAGGTTCAATATTGCATCTATCTATAGGCATAGGTCGGTCGGTCGGTCGGTCGGTCGGTCCGTCCGTCCGTCTGTCGGTCCGTCCGTCGATCCGTCGTTGCTTTGTGAACGACCGACACCCATACCTTTGTATGGAAACGAACACCAGGCGGTCTGCTGCCAAATCGCCCGCAGCTGTGTTTCGATGCGGTGCGTGGGATTACGAATTACATTCGTAACAACTTCGCCACGGGTGGGCCACATAATTAAACCTTCTGAATTCCTGTTTCTACCCATATACCCTTCCCATTCCCCTGCCCCCGTTTCTTGAATAAACAGTTGAACGGACTTGTGAAAAGCGGTCATTTTGTGTCACCTGACAAGGTAATGTTCGGCAATATTGGTGACACCTGCCAAATAAATGACTTGCTTTGTTGCACCCGTGATTGATTTCTGATGTCAATCGTCCATCAGATGTATATTGTGCTCCGCTAATATTTGAACTGTTTTGTTGACCGTAGCCGCTGACGTTATATTTTGACCACAGTTTCTGCTTCATTCCTTGCGAGTAATATTCTCTGTGTTCTTAGATGTTGCTTTTCATATTTTGTTCTGTTGCTGGTTTGGTCACGTGTTCATTGAACGGTCATATTACAAGATATGACACTCGTATAAGACATCATCATCAGCGCCGAGCGTTGTTGGCGATCCTGATCCTGTCTGATGTCGCAGAAAGCCTGTAGGCGCTGGGGTTGATTACCATGTCCTATTAACGACATGTAATTTTTAAAGGGAAAAGAATATATATAAGGAAACTCGCTCAGTCTCATTTCTTATTTTCTTCTTTGGCATTGAGCTCTAGTGTAGTCCAGGCTAGAATGATTTTGCGTGTGGGCTAACTTTCAATATTACCAGTATCCCTCGCCATCAGGCCAATCCACTCTGACTTCTGAGGTATTTGTTATATACGTCTCCAAGTCAAGGACGAGAAGTCAACATTTTAGTACAACTGACCGGTGTGGGGGTTGAACCCGCTACCTCTCCATCAGGACACTGGAAGTTTAAGAGCTAATGCTGTTTATCCATTCGGCAAGGGCTTGCGAACGCGGTTTGTGAGCCCGTATACCCGGGTTCGAAACACAGCGGTGCTGATTTTTTCGAAAAAGGTATAGGGGCCGGTCGTTCAGAAAGCAATGGCAAATTAAAAAAAAAAAAAAAATTAAGTTGCATGTCCTTCACAGTACGTAGTAGTCAACTCCAGCATTTTCGCTGTTCGTGATCCCTGGGCAAATTTTACGTTCAGTAGTTTGCCACTGCTTTCTGAACGACCAGCTCTTAAACCTATTTTCGAAAAACCCAGCACCGCTGTGTTTCGAACCCGTGTATACGGGCTTACAAACCGCGTCCGCAAGCCCTCAGCCACAGAGACCGGCAATGGCAAACTACTGAACGTAAAATTTGCCCAGGAATCACGAACAGCGAAAATGTTGGCCTTGACTGCTACGTCCTGTGAAGGACACGCAACTTCATTTTGTTTTTAATGCTGACCTTCAGTAGCATCAAGTCTGGGAAACTAGAATACTTTGACCACATCAAATGAGATGGCAGGATGTCCAGAATAGCCATGGGAGTCATTGGTCCTGGAGGCGAGGCAGAGGACTTCCGACACGACGGTGGTCACAGGCCATTAACACACCCAGTTAGATCTCTGACATGCACGGGACAACGAAACTCAGGAATGATCGAATCTTCCTAGCTGCCGCGTGGGAAGAACACTCTGGAAATGACTTGTTTCATGATGATTATCTAGATCCAAGCCTTTCTTACCCATTTTATAAGTGTCTATAATCATCACCATCTTCCACTTCTGCCGTCAAGCGTCCTGAGGAGGAGTAGTTGACGTTCCAGCGCCCGATGGGTGGCACTGGATAGTGTCATTCCGCGTGATTGTACAATGTCTTTGATGTCGTCAATATATTTTCTTCTCGGGCGTCCTCTTGCTCTCGGATCTTCTTTGATGTAGGGCCAGTGCTAGTAACTGATGGTGTTGCATTCTAACGAGAAGTCCGAATAATTTGATTTTCTGCCCTTCAATATATGTTGGGTGATTCATTCATTGCCTTCAATATATGTGGCACTGTCTGTCTGATAACTTCATTTCTCTCTCGGTCTCGGATAGTGAAGTTGGCAGCGCTCCTCAAGCGTACTTATCTCGCTTGTGCTGCTTTCACTTAAGTGTGATTTTGATAATTTTCAAGTTTGACATTGGTACAAAACGGTTGGTGTAAATATGCTATTTATTATCTGTCATTTTGCGGACATATGTATATTTGGATGTTTCAGTATGGGTGATATATAAGCGTACTTGCTTTTAGACATCTGATTTCTATTTTTCTGCCTATTCTGCCATATTCTGTTATCATACTTCCTAGATATTTAAATTCTTTAACTAGTTTCAGGGGTGTGCTATGTATCAGTATATTTAGTGCACCAGAAGATCTGCTAACTTGCTATGTATCAGTATATTTAGTGCACCAGAAGATCTGCTAACTTGCTATGTATCAGTATATTTAGTACACCAGAAGATCTGCTAACTTGCTATGTATCAGTATATTTAGTGCACCAGAAGATCTGCTAACTTGCTATGTATCAGTATATTTAGTGCACCAGAAGATCTGCTAACTTGCTATGTATCAGTATATTTAGTGTACCAGAAGATCTGCTAACTTGCTATGTATCAGTATATTTAGTGCACCAGAAGATCTGCTAACTTGCTATGTATCAGTATATTTAGTGCACCAGAAGATCTGCTAACTTGCTATGTATCAGTATATTTAGTGCACCAGAAGATCTGCTAACTTGCATTACTCCAGTTTTAGTTGTATTTATATTATATTATATCTATTGCACGTTGAACTCAGTGTATTAATATGATTCTGCAGTCTGTCCCCGTCGCTGTAAAACAGGTACTGATCGCCTGCAAATAAAAGCTCATTTAATGCGGGTGGATCTGTTGTTTCATGTATCCATCAATATCCGCGTATGTCATAACCTAGGCAGATGGCAGAGTCAATCTGTAGTAGAACACTCCCATACTCCCACACTCCCATACCAACTACTGTGTCTAGATCCGGTTGTCTCCCCGAGTGGATGTACCCAACGATTCATTGCCGCCACGTAAAGCCCCATTTATCGATTACTTCCTTCGCGGGATCAATCTTTATAGCTTTTCGGAAATATTGTCTTATCTGCAGCTGGTGTCTTTTAGCTTTCCCCTGTCTTCTTTCTCTCTCTCACTCTGCTGGTCTGTCTATCTCTCTCGCCAGTGACGGGCTGGCTCTAAAAATATTGGTTGTCAGGAGACAGCTACTAAACAGGACATTAACATGACATCTTGTCTAATGTTGAAGATTTCATCAAGGGCCGCAGGGTCAATGTGGCAAAAGGAAACTGACATCCTGGCCAGTCCACCCCCCCTCTCTCTCTCTCTCTCTCTCTCTCTCTCTCTCTCTCTCTCTCTCTCTCTCTCTCTCTCTCTCTCTCTCTCTCTCACTCTTTTACTCACACTTTCTCACTCACATTCTCTGTCTCACTCCCTCTCACTCACTATTTCTCACTATCTCAGTTATACTCTCACTCTTTCTCTCACTCACATTCTCTCACTCACACTCTCTCACTAACACTCTCTCACTCACACTCCTTCACTCACACTCTCTGTCTCACTCTACTCACTCACTCTCTCACTTTTTCACTCATTCTCTCAAACTCTCTCTCTCACTCTCTCTCTCTCACTCACTCTCTCACTCACACTCTCTCACTCACACTCTCTCACTCACTCTCTCTCACTCACACTCTCTCACTCACATTCTCTCACTCACACTCTCTCACTCTCTCTCTCACTCTTTCACTCATTCTCTCAAACTCTCTCTTTCACTCTCTCTCTCACTCACTTTCTCTCTAATTGCCGCATTTACTTTCTCTCACGCTCTCTCACTCTCTACCACTCTCGTCGTCACTCTCTGTCTGTCTGTCTCTGTCTCTCTCTGTCTCTCTCTCTCTCTCTCTCTCTCTCTCTCTCTCTCTCTCACACACTCTTTTACTCACACTTTCTCACTCACATTCTCTGTCTCACTCCCTCTCACTCACTATTTCTCACTATCTCAGTTATACTCTCACTCTTTCTCTCACTCACATTCTCTCACTCACACTCTCTCACTAACACTCTCTCACTCACACTCCCTCACTCACACTCTCTGTCTCACTCTACTCACTCACTCTCTCACTCACTCTCTCTCACTTTTTCACTCATTCTCTCAAACTCTCTCTCTCTCACTCTCTCTCTCTCACTCACTCTCTCACTCACACTCTCTCACTCACACTCTCTCACTCACTCTCTCTCACTCACACTCTCTCACTCACATTCTCTCACTCACACTCTCTCACTCACTCTCTCTCACTCTTTCACTCATTCTCTCAAACTCTCTCTTTCACTCTCTCTCACACTCACTTTCTCTTATACACATCTAATTGCCGCATTTACTTTCCCTCACGCTCTCTCACTCTCTACCACTCTCGTCGTCACTCTCTCTCTCTCTCTCTCTCTCTCTCTCTCTCTCTCTCTCACTTTCTCTGTCACTCTCTATAACTCTCTGTCATTCTCAAACTCACTCTCTCATTTTCTCACCAACTCTTTCACTTTCTCACTCATTCTCTCACTCACTCTCTCACTCACTCTCTCACTATATCACTTATACTCTCTCCCACTCTCTAACTCACTCACTCACTCACTCACTCACTCATTATCTCACTCACTCTCTCACTTACTCACTCACTCTGTCTCTCTCACGCTCTCTATCTCACTTATACTCTCTCCTACTCTCTAACTCACTCACTCTCTCACTCACTCACTATCTCACTCATTCTTTCATTCAATCTGTCTCATTCATTGTCTCTCTCACGCTCTCTATCATCTCACTTATACTCTCTCTCACTCTCTAACTCACTCACTCACTCACTATCTCACTCACTCACTCTCTCACTCACTCACACTCTCATTCACTCTCTCACTTACTCTCTCACTCACACTCTCACTCACTCTCTCACTCACTATCTCATTCACTCTCTCGCTCACTCTCTGACTCTCTCACTCACTCACTCTCATTCACTGTCTCTCTCACACTCTCTATCTCACGTATACTCTCTCCTACTCTCTAACTCACTCACTATCTCACTCAGTCTCTCACTCACTCTCTCACTCACTATCTCAATCGCTCTCTCACTCACTCACTATCTCACCCATTTTCTCATTCACTCTCTCTCATTCATTGTCTCTCTCACGCTCTCTATCTCACTTATTCTCTCTTCTTCTCTCTAACTCACTCACTATCTCACTCAGTCTCTCACTCACTCTCTCACTCACTATCTCAATCGCTCTCTCACTCACTCACTATCTCACCCATTTTCTCATTCACTCTCTCTCATTCATTGTCTCTCTCACGCTCTCTATCTCACTTATATTCTCTCCCACTCTCTAACTCACTCACGCACTTACTTACTATCTCACTTATACTCTCTCCCACTCTCTAACTCACTCTCTCACTCACTCTCTCACTCACTATCTCACTCACTCTCTCACTCACTATATCACTCATTCTCTCATCCACTGTCTCTCTCACGCTCTCTACCTCAGCATAAGCCCACCGGATGTTTAAGAGCCAGAACGCTTATCCATTCGGCCATGCTGAACCCCAGAGAGCTTCAGTATAGTGACATTAATATTATCCATTTTGCCAAACAGAAAACAAGTAGAATTATACAATAAATATTTATCTCAAACCATTACCTTTCATATTGGAGTACCATAGGGACTATACCTGGCCCTCTGTTATTTGCCATTTATATAAATGATATTCCCTTATATCGTTCGCCATCCTGTGAGCTATTTGCAGACGACTGCACAAAATATACAAACGCTAGGGACTGTAATGTGTTGGAATCGTCCTTGCAACGGAAATTAATGTAGTAAAATCCATTTACGCAAACCATATACAAATTAACATTCCCAAAACAAAATCTACATTAATGGCATACTTACTTCATAACCTAAACTCCCAAAAAACTCTCCTGTTCTACATTGGTAACATGTCGTTAGAAAGTATAACTGAGTACAAAGGACTGGGTCTCGTTATTGATAGAAATCATACCTTTAATTTCCATGCTCAAACGTTTATTAAACAGACAACTCTACCAACTTACTAAAATTAAATATTGTCTTGTTGAAAACACAAAAGAGACATTCTATATTTCTCACATACAATATATGTTGACTATTGCTCCACAATCTGGGATGCTTGTTCTAATTCTAATTCTAAACACCAAAGCGTCTTTACTCACTCCAGAAAAGGGCTGTGGGTTTAATTAATGGTAACAATATTACAGACAATTCTAGCCTATATAAACGTCTTCAATTACTGTAACTTTGCTAACGCTTACATAAAGAAAAACTAATTCACAATAAGACCAAACTACTTTTAAAAATCCTATATCAAAATGCTCCAAGCTATCTTTGGCCATTGTTTAAATAAAACGCAATACACAGCGAACGACTAAACATACGTCATGCCCCTAAGCCTAGGATAAACTTATAAAATCAATAATAATAGATAAGAGAAGAAAACGGCAACGGCACGGTGTAACAATAACAAATAAAAACAGGTACGTGTAACTCTTGCGAAAAAAGTGAGATATACTAAACACGGACACTGATTACATATACAAATGTGTATGCAACGAACTCCACAATGGTGAGCATGAATAACAAGGGGGAAATACAATAAATAAATAAATAAATAAATAAATAAAACTAAGTATATATTAGGACACAACGAACGACATTTCAATTATATTAATCTTCATCAGGAACAGAACACAAACATATGTAAAGAAGACATGACATTAGAAAACTTAATCATATTACAACAAAATACTTCGTTGTTAAGAAGGTGGCGCAGAAGTTCATACGTGAATGGTGCCAGATAAGAAAATGTGAAGCCGAAGGTGTGCAAACAGTTAGATGTAGGTATATAGAGGTTAGTCGGCAGAATTATACAGCGGCAACTACAATAGTATTGATTCCCGCTAGATGGATGCATCCCAGAGAGTTGATTAACTGGCTTTCAATGTTAAGCCTAATGAGGTTGTTAGAGAAACACGGCTTCTTTTCGATGTATTAGTCACAACCTTGAAGCCATGCTTCTCTGATAACCTACCTGTCGCCCATTTGTGTACCTGTTACTGTTTACTTTGTTTTCTCATCTATTGTCGGCGAACGAAATGCCCAATACATGGAAGTGAGGAATTAAAGCAGCCATGTGCAGGACGTGGGCGAGACAAGCACCAGAGCGCTATGTATCGGCTCTACAATTATGGAAGCCTCCTTGGATGGCGGAAAATGCTCATGGACTGCCCTTACCTTCCCTTGCGGGGTGACCGTGAAGTCTTCGGCCTTTCTAACTTGACCAGCCAGGATGTGGATGGCACCACAACAGTGAGAGTCCCCCAGGAATGCTAACTTGTTAAAAATAATTCACGCTAAAGTCGGATGTGTTGGCCCAAGAGTTTCGGCTCAAGGGTCCCTTATCAGGCACACCGCAACTACGTCTGAAAAAACAACAAACAAACAAACAAACAAACAAACAAACAAACTCCGGATGAACGCAGAAGAAGACGATATATTGATATGTACACTATTATTATTCTCTGTTCCCTTCATCTATTGATAATGTGGTGAGAATGTTTCTGTTGTCATTCTATCTGTCCCTTTCTCTTTGCTGTTTGTCGGTCCGTCGATCTGTTTGGAAGTCTACCTTATCGTCAATATGTCTTTTCATCGGAATCTCAGTGTCTCATTGCGACCTTCTGTTCTCTAGTTTGTATATCTGTCATTCCGTCTCTTTATTCTTTAATTTGTATGTTTGTCATTCCGTCTCTCTATTATCTAGTCTATCAGTCCGTCTTTTTACTCTGCAGTCTGTATGTCTGTCATTTCATCTCTCTATTCTCTAATGCAGTGGTTCTCAACCGGTGGGGAATTCCCCCCAGGGGGGAATTTTAGGGTTTCCAGGGGGGAATGAAGACCATTTCAAGATCGCGTTAATACAAGAACCGATTACTTGATATTGTTTTTCCCTTCATACTTTACAGTTATGTACATCTCATCCTTCTAAAATTTATTTTATAATGTAAGTACACCCACAAATCATGTTTTATGTGGATGTCTAGACTTGTTTTAGTATATGCTATTAAATTTACCTTCCATTTTTACGTATACTGTGCAGGGGTGGGGGGATTTTTAGATAGGAAATATGGAAAAGGGGGGGGGGATGACGTTCTGAAAATACGGTGAAGGGGGGCACGGGCCAAAAAAGGTTGAGAACCACTGCTCTAATGTGTATGTCTGTCATTCCGTCTCTCTATTCTCTAATGTGTATATATCTCATTCCGTCTTTCTATTCTCTAGTCTGTATGCAGGTTTACGTATATGCCCAACTAACAAACAGACACACCAGCTCCCCTCTCTCGCACAGAGTCCATTCAAGCGACATTGATCACTGCTGATGTCCGCACGACACCCTACCGTCTTGTCCCGTTGTCCTCACTGCAAACATCGTCTCCAGGCCGGACGTGGCTGGGGGATCACGGATGGTGTCGTGGAAATGTCTGTAGACAGCAAGAAATGGAGTCTCTACGGTTTCAAGCCAACTGGAATAACAAAAACACGATGGAGCAACGAATAAATAAATGAAACTGTGAAACGCATCAGAAGTAAATGAAATGCGCCTGCTGATTGGCTTGTTTATTTGTCTCTGGTAAACGTATCCGAGAGCTGAATAATGAAGAAGGTTGGCTACTAAAGATGATAAAACTAAGAAAATGTTAATATTTTGGTCACTTGAAACGTTATTAAAGTTTGGGTTTATGCCCGTGAAGAGAGGAAGAGGAAGGCCAAAGAGAAGATAGGTGTAGGATGTGGCGGATGATCTCCAGATGAGTGTATCGGACGCGGGAAATCTGGCTTATGACCGAGAAGTTTTTCAGAAGGTTGTTAAGGGAGCGAGGTTCTGCAAAGGGCATCCTATTGAATGAATGAATCCCCTCTGCCGTGCGTCCACCTTGACGAGGTAGAGGGGCTTCCGCGTTCCAATGACCCCAAGAGCTATGCCGACGGTAGCACAGCTACTGGTAGGGTCACCCATGTCGGACAGGTCAAGGGAGAGGGACCAGACGAAGTGACGCACAAACCTGATGCCTTGTAGGTAGACTGGGGACAGTCAAAGGCTAGGGAAAGCACCCCAAAATATGCTTGTCGAAATCGGATGTACTGAGCCACAGGCTTGACAAAGCAGTGCAACGTAACTTTATCATTTCATGATGCCACAGATGAAAATTAATCGTTATGGTGCTAATCCCGTGAAGTCCCATCAGGCGGTGATAGTGCCGGGCCCCCTGCCTCGAGGGGGTCCACCCATGACTACTGGTGGTCACCTTCCCCTGTGCTGTGGAGTCAAGGCATAGAGGAGTAGGTTAAGAGCTATTGACCAAATACCAAGGACACTCAACATACTACAGTGGAATGCCGAAGGAGTTTATACCAAGAAAGAATCCCTGACACAGCGTCTTCATAAAGATAGAATAGATGTGGCATGCATTCAAGAGACACACCTCAACGCCAAGCACAAATTTTCAGTCAGTGGATATCAGGCCACACGTTTCGACCGCGAAGGACATAAAGGAGGAGTTCTAATACTTACACGAAATACAATACCTTGCAGCGAAGTATCTGTGATCTCTGACAACCAAACAGAAATTATAGGTGTTGATATAATGATAAAGGACGTGAAAATAAGAATTTACAATCTTTATAGCCCAGCAGATAAGGATCTTACACTCTCAAACATGAAAATAACTGACACAAATTGCATTATTGTCGGAGACTTTAATAGCCGTTCAGAAAGATGGGGATACCCAGATACTGACAAAAGAGGAGATGAAGTGGAGGACTGGGAAATAGACTCAAATCTCCATCTACTCAACAAAGCGGATGACACACCGAGCTTCTACTCCAGAAGATGGATTACCACTTCTACTCCAGACTTAGCTTTCTGCACAGGAGACATCCTCCACAAAATCGATCGCCATGTGCTGGATCAATTAGCAGGTAGTGACCACAGACCAATCAAGCTTGTAATGAATATGGAGTATGTTCCACAGGAGCAAAAGCCCTTGCCCCGCTGGAATTACAAACGAGCAGATTGGGACAGATTTGCCACACTAACAGACAAATATTGTGAAAACATAAATACACGATATGGCAACATGAAGCAAATGGTGGAAAGTCTAAACAGAGCAATAATACAGGCAGCCACTGAGTCCATTCCAAGAGGAGCGAGGAAAAATTACAAACCATACTGGACTGAAGAACTACAAAGTTTGGAGGACAAAGTTGAAGATGCCAGGAAGACAGCAGAGAGAGAACAAACAATTGAAGCAAATACCTCTCTCAAAGCCATCTCAGCAAAATATAAAAGAACAGTAAATCAAACAACAAGAGATCGTTGGAGGGAAAAAACAGAAAACCCGAATTTTGACAGGGATGTTAACAAACTATGGAAACTAGTGAAAGCCATGAACAATGAAGGACCTAGAAACAAACAAATAACAATTAAACAAGGAAATGCCTTGCTTACAGGAAAAAAGGCTGCAAATGCACTAATGGAACACTATGCCAATGCAAACCACATTGATATTACAACTGAACAGAAGAAAGCAATCAAAGACAAACAGATACATCATAGAAATACAGAGACAGCAGCAGAATATATGATGGCAAATCTAACAATGGAAGAAATGGAACAGGCAATGAATACCCTAAAAAAGAAGAAATCACCAGGAAAGGATGGAATCACAAATGAAATGCTAATAGGACTAGGCACCAAGGCAAAGAAGAAACTACTAGCAGTCCTAAATAACAGCTGGAAGAGAGGAATAGTCCCACAGGCATGGAAGGAAGCTATACTAATACCAGTCCCAAAGAAAGGAAAAGACCTGGAAGAACCAAATGGCTATCGACCTATCAGTCTACTTAGCTGTGTAGGAAAATTAATGGAACGCATTATCAATGGCAGGCTAACATGGCATCTGGAAGAAAACAAACTCTTAACACCACACCAAGCAGGATTCAGAAAGTACAGATCCACTGAAGATCAAATAACCTATATAGCTCAGGAAATAAAGGATGCCTTCCAAGAGAAAAAAGCACACACTAGCAGTCTGGATAGATTTAGAAAAAGCATTTGATAAAGTATGGAAGGAAGGACTGAAAGTAAAACTGCAAAACATGCATGTTTGTGGAAAAATGTATAAATGGATCAGCCACTACCTTGAGAACAGAACTGCCAGGACAAAAGTACAAGGACAAACAAGCAAAATGATGCTGCTGGAGCAAGGTGTCCCCCAAGGAGGAGTTCTTTCACCAACATTATTCCTAGCATATATAAATGACATCACAGAAAATTTTCCAGCCAGAGTACACACATCCTCCTTTGCAGATGACCTAGCCATATGGACACCTGAAGAATATATTAGCACAGCTAACAGCAGAATACAGCAAGCCTTATTAGCGCTAGAGGACTGGTCAAAATCACGGCTAGTGAAGATAAGTGAGGAGAAAACAACATGCACAGTGTTCTCCCTCTCAAATAAACCTCAGCAACCTAAGCTGGTATTGAATGGAAAAATATTGCGCCATGAAGAAAATCCAAACTATCTAGGAGTCACCTTTGATCGTCGCCTGACATGGAAGACACAGGTTGAGAAAAATCGAACAAGAGCAAGGCAGAGAATGGCAATCATGAAAAAGCTTGCTGGTACAACGTGGGGAGCAGATGAGAAAGTTCTCAAGAAGTTATATACTGGACGGGTGAGGCCAGTACTGGAATATGGCATTGCAGCTTGGGCAACAGCAGCTAAGTCAAACTTTAACAAAATAAGTAGAGTCCAAAACCAAGGAATGCGAATCATAACTGGAAGCCTGAAGACAACGCCTATTAATGAACTAGAAAAGATCACTTGTTTACAACCAATGCAGGATAGAAGAGATAGCAGAGCCCAGCAACAAGCAGAAAAATTTAGAAGATTGACAGACCACCCTATGTACAACAGATTTAATAGTTTTGGAAAGGGAAGACTGAAGCGTCGCAACTTTGTAGAAACTGCAAAACGAAGGATTAGGGCAGATCCTATTCTTAACATATCAACAGTCAAGCCCATACACAATGCACACAAGTTCCCAACTTGGCGACAGCAGCAACTGCCTGAGATGATAGAAAACATTCCTGGTATTGAGAAAAAGAACACTCAGCATGAAACCGAAAGAAGAGAAATAACCCTAAACTACATAAAAGAACATTACCCAAGCAGGAATTGGACCCATGCATATACAGATGGATCAGCCAAAAATTCAATAGAGAATGAAGGAGGAGGAGTTCTCCTAAATTTAAAAAATGGAGTGAAAAAAACACATTCAATGGCAACTGGAAAATTTTCAAGTAACTTCAAAGCGGAGGTAGAGGCTCTGAAAACTGCAGCAGAAATGCTCCTGATGGAGGAAAATAAAGAGAAGCAAATAGCTATCTTCACAGATGCAAAGTCAGCAGTCTCAATACTGAAGAGCAATAACAGCACAGAACTAACTGACCTAAGAGCAGCACTCCATGGTCTATGCCAGAAATCCAAAAAAGTTATAATACAGTGGATCCCATCACATTGCAGTATACCTGGAAACGAAGAGGCTGACAGACTGGCAAAAGAGGGCGGACGACTACCACAGCCTGACATAGACATAACCTATAATGAGGCAAAGAGGTTGATAAAAAGCACTTATAGAACCAAATGGGAATCAGAGCATCCAGGCCATCAGAAGGATGATGCATATTACAAACTCGACCGAAGAGAACAAGTCAGACTCCGCACAGGACATAACAGGCTGAAATACCACTTGTTCAATAAACTAAAGATAGGAGATACCGATGAATGTAATTGTAGAACTGGAAAAATGACAGCAAAACATTTGCTGCAGGATTGCCCAACGTATGCAGAACAGAGAAAGATATTTTGGCCCACACCTGCTTCATTTGAGGACAAGCTCTATGGAGATATCAACAAGCTCAAGTTGACCGCAGCTTACTTTAACTATATACAGGTGGACATTTAAAGGTGCATGAAGACCCAGAGGCATGAAATGGAATATTGCTTGGATAGCAAATCCATTATGTGGAAAGTCCAAATCGAAAGCTCGCTGTGTGGGCTTCATAAAAGGTGGAAAAGTGTCCTAGTGGCACGAAATGGAATATTGCTTGGATAGCAAATCCATTACGTGGAAAGTCCGAATCAAAAGCCCATTGTGTGGGCTTCATAAAAGGTGGAAAAGTGTCCTAGTGGCATGAAATGGAATATTGCTTGGATAGCAAATCCATTACGTGGAAAGTCCGAATCAAAAGCCACTGTGTGGGCTTCATAAAAGGTGGAAAAGTGTCCTAGTGGCACGAAATGGAATATTGCTTGGATAGCAAATCCATTACATGGAAAGTCCGAATCGAAAGCTCACTGTGTGGATGTCATCTGCAGACTGCATACTTCTGGTTTCCGGAAGAACAGCCTATGGTGAACGGAAGGCCCAATATACGGAAGTGAGGCTAAACAGCCATGTGCAGGACGTGACGATTCCTTGGGTGAGCCCAGTACCAGAGCGCTATGTATCGGCTCTGCAAGTATGGAAGCCTCCTTGGATGGCGGGGAATGCCCATGGTCTGCCCCTGCCTTCCCTTGAGGGCTGACCAGGATCTTTGGCTGTTCTATATGGACCAGCTGGGATGGGGGATAACACCACAACAGTGAGAGTCAAACGTCCTAAGAAACCCCCGGGAAGGTTAACCCGGTCAACAAATGCCCGCAGAAGTCGGATGTGTCGGCCTAACGGCGCAAGAACGCAGCTCTGCTGTAAACAGGCACAACGCAATCACATCCGAAAAAAAAAACTACGGATGAACGAAGAAGAAGAAGAAGAAGAAGAAGAAGAAGAAGAAGAATGAATGAATGAATGATTGCATGAATGAATGAATGAATGAATTAATTAATTAATTAATGGGTTGAGTTGAGTTGAGTTAAGAACCGTCATCATTGCACTCAGGACATTCCCATACGTGCTCCGTCCCCTCGTTCAATAGCCAACGGAAGAGTCATACTACTAATCGTTCCCACCGCTATCTGATTAAAAGTTCTCCTGGTCTTCCCTCTCAGTTTTGATATTCTTCCAGAACCCCCGCCGATCCCCCGCAATTTCATTCTTTCCACATATGGGTTCTCAATCTGTTCCTCCGCCTTCTCCACCTGGTCCCACAAGAGCACGACCACCTCCCCCTTGTCCATAGGCAAAATACCACCAAGAGGTGCATTCCCTGCTAGCCTATCAGCCTCTTCATTCCCTCGTACACCCGCATGGCCAGGGCAAAATATCCATACAATTCTCACGATCTGAATGAATGAATGAATGAATGAATGAATGAATGAATGAAACATATCTGAACAACCACGGTATCATCGAAATGGTTCGGCAGCGGTAATACCAAGGCCATGGAATTCTGGTACATAGCTTTCAGTTAATTTTTTTGGGGGCCACGTTATGAGAAGAAATACATTGCAGAACTTGGTGACACCCGGCAATATTGAGGGGAAGAGAAACGGGGAAGGCAGAGAAGTAAATACCTAGATGGCTGGGCCACGTGGCATGGTCGAGACAAGAACACGGAGCTGATCCACGACTCTGGTGATCGTGTGAGAAGGCGAAACATGAACCCACACGCTTACGGGCATGGCACATGATGATGATGGTGGTCTTCTAGACAGTTGTACGTTCAGTAGCTTGCCATTGCTTTCTGAACGAGATGTTAACGTTTATGTTCAGCTTAATGCTGGTGTAGGGAATGAACCGCCTTTCTCGATATAAGAATACTTAAGAGTTGGCGTTCTTATTCGGCTAATAACGGAACATCTCATTTTTAATGATTTAGAGGCCACAGGCTTGCGAAACGGTTCGTGAGCCACTAACCAGGCGTTCGAAACTCAGCTGCGACCGATTTGTGCAGCAGACCGTGTCGCGTTGTGTTATAACGTGTTGGTATGGGAGCCAGTCGTTCAGAAAGCAATGGCAAACTACTGAACGTAAAACTTGCCCAGTACATCAACAGCAGCTGAAAATGCTGGTGTTGACTACAACGTCCTATCAGAGATATGCAACATTTAAAAACAAATTATTTAATTGTTGTAAATAAACTGTCATCTACTTCCTATATAATATCTTGCGGTGTAGGACAGGTGGATCTTGAGTCTAAGGAATTATGGCCGCCTGGGTAGTGCAGTAGCCGTGAACTGTGCAGGAAAGGGTTTTCTTTTCACCCCCAACCACACCTTACCGAGGAACCCAAGGATCCCGAAGAAGAATCCGAAATTCTAGCCACTCCGCCAGGCGTTGCTCAAGGATTGAACATGAGGACTCTATATATATATATATATATATATATATATATATATATATATATATATATATATATATATATATATATATATATATATATATATATATATATATATATATATATATATGCTACAGGAGAACTGTGAGTTAAGGCCTCGTATTGTTTCCTTGCGGCTTCCAAAAGCAGGTAGGTTGCACTGTATCCTTTCACCTCACTACTGGACATTCGATCCTTTCGCCCACACACCAGCCCGTACGATGAAGACTGGTTAAACATTAGAGCAGCTAGTTAGTTAGTTAGTCGACAGATCATCCTCATTGCCCATCGAACCATTCAGTCCATAAGTGCTCGGGTCCCCTCCTCAGCAAATCCCGCAGCGTGTAGCGGCTAACGACACCAGTTCTGTGTTATAGAGCAGCTTCTGTTGCCCGCCATCTGTACATCGGATCCTGTCAGGGACCCAATGCACTGAATAGGCAGTGATAGACAGGAGACAGGTTAGTGCAGGATAACAGGACAGGCAGACAGGCGTCCTGCACACAGGTCAGGGTCACGGTCACAGAGTGCGGGGAGACCTGTACACAGGCTAAGGCCCCGTGGTCACCGCACCACATCAAGCGCCACGGTCTTCACTGACTGTGAGCAGCCGTGAACTGGCAAAACGTACCTGTGTTTAGTCAGACGGGTTGAGGTCTTCGAGACGGACAGACATAGGGCAGTGGTTGTGTTTAGTGAACGTTGTGATATGATAGTAGGGTTGACGGTGCGATTGAGTTATGGAGCAAACTATGCTTGAGTTGGGAAGTACGCGACGAGAGATAGTGTGAGTATGTGATATGTCATTATACTTTGAGGACTTATAGGGAGTTGGACGATGGCACGATAGTGTCTGACGGATAGATGCGACTGACGTGTGTGTCTATATTCTTGTCGTGTGTTAGCTGTGATATGACTGCAAGGCGGGAGACTGTGATAGCTGATAGTGAGAAGTGCGATACTGTGTAAATATCTTCTACATAGACGGACCGAGTGTTTGGCCGTCCGCAAGAATGAGTGCCCGACCATAAGAGTGGGTTGTATGGAGGTAAATTGTGTAGCGAGTGAACGTGTGGTCAAGTAACTGTTAAACACGATACAATGTAATGAAGCTTGTACGTGAAACATTTCCTGTTAGTGTCCGAGTGCAGTCATTGTTACGGTTGTGTGTAAATGTCTGAATATTGTAAATTGCCTGTTCGAGACCCGTGAACAAGGGTGGGAAGATAGACAGGTCTCTGACAGGTAAAGTGGAATTCAATTACACTGCGGAGGATTAGACTATTCCTCTGTACATCAAGCGCTCAAGAAAACAGCAATTAAAGCTAAGTTGATTAATTTTGATTGCTAGATATTCAAATCTGCATTTATTTATTTTGTTAGCTCTATCCACAGTGATATTGTATTTGAATATTAATGATTGTAGGCAATGATGTTAAAGCCATAGACAAGCAATAATTCTGATCTATTGGACGTGGCCCCAAAGAGGTATATATAGTTGGAGAAGTAGAGGTTAAACTTATGTCCAGAATGACTTCATTTGACGATCTTAAAGAATTAGGTGTAACATAGAAAAATATCCTGTGGCATGTGCCACTATAAGATCCCAATTTCTATCAGGCAAAGTAACTTGCGCAGTTGTACGCAACCCATGCTGCGACATCGTAATTGGAAATCTACCCGAAATTACAGACTATCCAGAGTCCAAACCTGGTATGACAATAACATCCAATCAGACGCTGGAACAAAGTCGATATCTAAAGCAAAAGAAGACGATAAACAGACCGACGTATCACAACAGTTCAGCTCTGTCACCCTCTCACAAAACGAGATGACAGAGATTTTTAGTTGTCCACAGGGAAAATACTTTTCCCGTGAAAATTATTTGACAAAAACTACAGATAACGATCAAGCAATAATAGATCTCTTGCTGATGGAAAAACTTAAAGCAACATTACCAACCCAGTGTGCAAATTATTTAAAAGTGCACGACGAGGAGCCAATCACACAATTACTAAGCAAATGCTGTGAGTATTATAACATAAGTAAATACACATGTAAAAGCACACCACAACACAGCACAGTAAATGGAGTTGCAGCTTCAGCCACTGATTTTGAAAATAAACTGCCAAAAACAAAACCAATGCCTTGCAAATATTGTGGTACACGACACACTGAAAATGCAATGTGTGATAGAAACCCAAATTATCAGAAATATCTCAACACCATCATAGCAAATAAACTAGGAAAGACAAATCAAAAGAGATATAGAACAAAATGTTATTTTTGTAGAGCTTTTGGCCACAGTCGTTCTGAATGTGAAGGGTTAAAACGGGTGTTAAAAGAAAAAAAAAGCAAACGCAGCTGCAGACATGGCAAACATCCCAGCAAAGAAAACAGACATGGCAACCATCCCAGCCCCCCCCCCCCCCCCAAAAAAAAAAAATCCGGAAAAATGTGGTAGCAAAACAATAAAAACCACTTAACTTGTCCAACCTACGTACCATCACTGAACCATGCGACTTCAGCTACTACTATAGAAGTTCATCGAGCAGTGATTATGGTAGTTATGTTGATATAATTAAGCCTCACGACTCAATAAAAGACAACAGTACTCCCCAGACAAAAAACAAAGCCTCGATACTGTCAAGAGGCAAATTAAGAATCCATCAGGGATATATTAATGATACATTATGCACGTGTTTACGCGATACAGGGTCCACCCTTATCACCCTCTCCAGTCCCTAGCAGATCAGAAGGACTACTTAGGTGAATATGTCTTTTGCAGAACATTTTCAGGTAAAGTTGGAGGCTCTTATCCAATGTTACTAACGGGACCAAAAGTAAATAAACATATAACTAGCAGATAGGAATCTGGACGCTAGACCCACCTAAAAATACATGAAATAATACTACTTACCTAGACAACGACATGTAAAGTAATAGTAATATATATATATATATATATATATATATATATATATATATATATATATATATATATATATATATATATATATATAAACAGAATGTATGTGTGTGTGTGTGGGTGGGTGGGTAGTTGGGGATGTATTGGATGCGTTCGATAACGGTCCATCCGATTGAGATGAAATTTTCTACACGTCTTCTTTTCATTCCCGTGCAACCACCTGTCATAGATTTTTACTAACTAAAATAGTATTTACTTACTAAAATTTAATAATTAAATTTACATTATCATTTCAATATAGCAAGGGGACTTAACATAAGAAAAGTTATTTCAAGGGGCATAACTTTTAATAACATTGCCATTACTTTATATATAGATTGTTGCATTGTTTTCAAAGATTTATAAACTCTTTGTCTATAGTTAATTACAGGCATATGAGTTATAATAAATAGTGATATAATCTTTAAGGTGTTTTCAAAGTTTTCATAAAAATAATGCATCTATTTAAATAGTGAAAATTTTCTAACTCATCTTTATATGTTTAAAGAAGTTATCTACAGTCATGTAGGTGATTTAACAACAGTTTTCATTAAAAATAATGGATTTATTTTAGATACGTTAGAATACACAATTCACATGTGTATATGCTTGATTTTGTTTTTGTTTAAAAAAAAAAAGTCGGCCACGTGTGTGTCAACATCAGGTTTTTCATTCAATTGTGTGGAAGGACATTGTTTTTTTCATACTTTATGCATACTATGTAAATATGTCATTTGATGTTTGAACGCCCTGTCAGCACACCTGTTAAAATACTAAAAGGACATTGTTTTTGTATACAATTAACGTTTTCAGTTGGCCGCGTGTGCGGTGTGAAAGAAAGCACATGGTGTGTGGAAGGACATTCTTAAGTTAATTTTGTGTGTGTTGTTCATACTTTATGTATACCTTACACGCAGCACGCCATTACAAATGCAGGTGTTTTTTTTTTTTTTTTTGTCTTAAAAAAAAGCCTATCCTTTGAAGTATGAGATATAGATAGATAGATAGATAGATAGATAGATAGATAGATAGATATGTATGTAGGTAGGTAGGTAGGTAGCTAGGTAGATAGATAGATAGATAGATAGATAGATAGATAGATAGATAGATAGATAGATAGATAGATAGATAGATAGATAGATAGATAGATCTGACCCGATAGTTAGAGAGGGTGGGATAGACGGAGGGAGAGACGGACGGACGGGCAGGCAGGCAGATAGATAGATAGATAGATAGATAGATAGATAGATAGATAGATAGATAGATAGATAGATAGATAGATAGATAGATAGATAGATAGATAGATTAGATAGATAGACAGACAGCCGGGCCGGGTCGTCAGACAGACAGACAGTCGGGAACAGGAACTTATATGACTACTTATATGAATTAAATGAGATGCTCCCCACCAGGGACTGGGTGAAGCAGGGCCGGGTCAGACAGACAGACAGACAGACAGACAGACAGACAGACAGACAGACAGACAGACAGACAGACAGACAGACAGACAGATAGTCGGGAACGGGAGCTTATATGACTACTTATATGAATTAAATGAGATTCTCCCCACCAGGGACTGGGTGAAGCCGGGCCGGGTCAGACAGACAGGCAGACAGATAGACAGACAGACAGATAGTCGGGAACGGGAGCTTATATGACTACTTATATGAATTAAAATGATATGCTCCCCACCAGGAGCTGGGCGAAGCCGGGCCGGGTCAGACAGACAGACAGACAAACAAGCAGACAGACAGACAGACAGACAGACAGACAGACAGACAGACAGACAGATCCCCGTCAGGGCCTGGGCGAAGCCGGGCCGGGTCAGCTAGTACACTATAAGACAGATATCGCTAGCGCTCAGAACGCGAGATCACATACTAGCGCAATAAATCACCCCGTCAAGTAATAGCGCTGATATAACTTGAAATATTACATTTTTTAAACAGAGATGAAAATGTGGTGAATAAATGAAAGTAGTCAACAGAAACACTGACAGGTGTGATAACACTCAAGTGTGTTAAGAACTATAGTATAGAAATAGTTAAAGTTACCAACATTGCAACACTTGAGAATCCTGCGTACATATAGCACTGAAACGTGCCAACAATGGTAACTTAGCTGAGGAACTGTGTTAGATAAATGACACTGTTTGCCGATATAGCCTCATTTCACAATTTGGTGTAACCGCGGATTTTTCTGATCTTCTGCTGGTTTATTCCGACTGCGGAAACACATTACCATATTCATTACTTAACATAATTATTTAAGTATGAATGAGCGAGTGAATGAATTATATGACACTTAAATTTGATTTCAGATCCAATACACAAATAAGACAAGAGACTAAGCAAGGCATTGTATCGAATTTTTTAAGAAAACGCCGTCGTAACTACATAGACCATGTAATCAGAATAGACAAGACAAGACTGCCCAACCAAGCCATCTTATGGTCATCAGTATCATTGGCACCTTGCCGAATTGACAGACGATTGTTTGTGCTTCAAAAAGGCATAATAACTTTTACCCATGGCGGTAGCGAATGTGACTGATAAGGCAAATTCGCGCTGTAAATGTTCGTTCACAGTGGGTGCATGTGAACACGTGGTAATTTCCACCATCATGCACCATCTTTCGTCTAACACACTCGGTGTGTGACTTATCTGCAATAATTTGATCCTTTGTCTTTATTCCATTTCTGACGTTTGCCCTCCATGCAACCCGTTCAGCGGCGACTTGCTCCTACTGTGCATTATCAATGCCTGTATCAATCATGTCCGCTTACACACATCTTTGTATCGTAGTAGAGGCCGACCCTGAGATCTCTTACCCATCTGTAATTCACCAAAAAAGCTTTCCTTTGGTATTCTACCATCATCCATCCTCCTAAGATATCCTATCCATTTAAGTCTACGAAGACTGAGCATGGAATAAATCGTCACGCAACCTGATCTTTCCAATACTTCAGTATTTGTGATTTTGTCTTGCCACTTAATACCAAGAATTCTTCGCAGACACCGCATATGAAAGCTGTTTAAACGTTTCTCTTGGTGTGAGTAAGTTGTCCATGTTTCACTGCCTTAAAGAAGAGTACTAAGGACACAGACTTGATAGACAAGGACTTTTGTTTTGGCAGTAAGCTTTCTGTTCTCCCAGACTCTTTTTCTTAACCTGTTCATTGTTGTTGCTGCCTTACCAATCCGGATATTGATTTCCTGATCTAGGGATAATTTACTATTTACCACTGATCCTAGATATGTAAAATGGTCTACCGTCTCTAGTTCGGCGTCGTCAATAAAGATTGATGGTACCCCTTGATGTGCACCTTGTGACATAATCTGTGTCTTCTTTTTGCTAATTGTTAAACCAAATTCAGAACAAGCAGTGGAGAATGCAGATAGTAGACATTGCAATTCTTCCTCAGAGTGGGTCGTAACTGCAGCATTATCTGCAAAAAGCAACTCTCTGATCAGTACCCTCCTAATTTTGGTCTTGGCCTTCAATCTCTGAGCATTGTAGAGGCCGCCATCAGAGCGTGAGTGAATGTATATACCACCACCCTGATCACGAAATGCATATTTCAGTAGAAGTGAAAAGTATATTCCAAAGAGGGTGGGAGCTAGTTAACAACATTGCTTAACTCCACTCTTGATTTCAAACTCTTCTGAAGTTGCACCATCAAACTTGATTATACCCTTCATGCCTGTGTGGAACGATTCCACAATGGACAAAAGAGTTGATGGGCAGCCAATCTTCTTTAGTGCCTTGAACAGACCCTCACGACTGACCAAATCAAATGCCTTTGTGAGGTCGATGAAGGCAATAAACAGTGGTTGATTCTGTACACGGCGTTTTTCTTGCATTTGTCGCAATGACAATATCAGGACAAAAAAATCATGTTGGGCGTCAAGCCATCACTCTATGTGATAACTTCAGGAACAGTCTACTAGCCCCTATGGCCAGATATTCTACTCCTGGTACCCCTTGATGTGCACCTTGTGACATAATCTGTGTCTTCTTTTTGCTAATTGTTAAACCAAATTCAGAACAAGCAGTGGAGAATGCAGATAGTAGACATTGCAATTCTTCCTCAGAGTGGGTCGTAACTGCAGCATTATCTGCAAAAAGCAACTCTCTGATCAGTACCCTCCTAATTTTGGTCACCAGTAAGGAAAGGAGAACGTAAAAGGCCAACAGAAATAGAATCATCATAAAAGGCCAACAGAAATAGAATCATCATAAAAGGCTCACAGTTTTTTTTTTTTTTTTAAACTTTTATTGAGTGTTAAGAAACATTTGCATTTGTATTGTTCGTGTTGTTACAGAGCGTTGCATGTGGAAGTGTAGGTGACATATGCGCAAATTTTTACAACATTTGTTTCAACCTTTTTACATTTGAAATGGGGGGTAAAGAAAAACGAGTACAAACAACAACAGGACGGTAGTATACCATTTTTTTTCCCTCTGCCACCTTTTCACCTGTCAGCTCCAACCCCACCAATACCATCATCACCACTTGGTAATGAGGCAAATGGCAGTAAAACTTGTTAGAACCGACCGGTGAAGGCAGCAGCAGCATCAAAACCAAACATTATCGAAAAGGTGGGGGGGGGGGGGGGTTGTCAAGGAGTATCCTAGTTTACAATGCAGGAGGGGTAGTTGTTGCATTTGTATTGTTTGTGTTGTTACATGCGTACTGTGTGTTCAGTATTTGTGTGCGTGTTTTTACAGAGCGTTGCATGTGGGCGTGTAGGTGACATATGCGCAAAAATTACAAATATTTTATACATTTAAACATTTCTCCATTGACATTGTTGTAAGGAAATATTTTAAATCCAAAGCATGATGGTATCGGGCTGTTATTTTTCCCCTGCCGCCCCGCTCTCCTGTCAGCTCCAAAAACTCCTACCAAGTTACCATCACCCTCGGCTGATGATAAACATGGCGGTGCAGAACTGAAACAAAACGGTGAGGGTGGCGGCAGAGACAACAATCACAGTATCAAAAGGGTGGGAGAGGGGGATGTGTTTGTATACGCGTTTACAAAGCCATATATATTAATAGTGATTACAATGATAATAATGCAAAGTAACAACCAAATACATAAATAATTATCATAGTGACAAGGAATAACAACAGTGCTGAGACTAGTGATAGACTCAATGATAATAAATAATAGTTTTAACATGTGATTTTATGTGCTAAATTGATTACCTTAGGAATGGTGTTTACATGAAATACATCTTATAATAATAATGACAAGGAATAAAAACTACTAAGGGTGATAACAGCAATGCTAATAAACACAATGATAGAATTTGTTATGATAATGATCACATTTTCCAAAACTGTGATTCCATTTGCTAAATGATTTCCTTAGGAATGGTGTTAAAACATGGCAGGTACATACAATAACAATTGCATCCTGCACTGTTAAATAATATCGTAGGTGTAAAAAGGAGTTGGTTATCTTTTTTCTCCTTGCTTATTGTTTCTTTTTTTTTTTTTTTTTTTTTACATATGCATGCAATGTTCAATAATAGTAGAAGTAAAAGGAGTTGGTTTTCTTTTTCTCCCTGCTTATTTTTTTGTCATATTTGTAAGGGTTCATTCATTTTTTTCCCTTCCTCTTTTTTTTTAAAAACTTTTTGTAAAAAGTAAAACAAGCATCAGTATTAGCACAAACTTTTTTACAATCTTTACATTTTTGTTTCCCTTGCCATCTCCTCACCAATTTGTTTCATTCCACCAATGCCTTCATCACCCTTATCTGGGCAATGATGGTAAAGGCAGGATAATTATTTGAACCAAACCGGTGTGGGTATCAGCAAAGGCAAACACAAACCATGAGCAAGGGGAGGGGGGCACATGGGAAAGGGTTTTTTGTTTATTACTAATGATGACAATAATAATAATGGCAAGAAGAGGCATACTGAGGGTAATAACAGCAATTATAAAAAACAGCAAGGGTACTAATAGTTATGAAAATGATAACATTTTTACAATATGTGATTCCATTTGCTAGGATGATTTTCTTTGGAATGGTGTTAACATAGCCTAGCAGGTACATACACTTGCAAACTGCAGTTTTTAGTAATACTTGGAGTAAAGGAGTTGGTTATATTTTCCTACTTGTTTTTTTTTTTCCTAACTGTAGGGGTTCATTCATATTTTCCTCTGTGTTCTCTCTTTCTTTTGTTTTTTTTAAGTAAAAATTTAGCCAAGCATTTGTATTGACACAAGTGTTTACAGTATCATTGGTTTGGTAACCATTTGTGATTTTGTTTTCATTCATTCAACACTCAATCACATGATTTAAAGGGGGTGACAAAGAGAGGAAGGGACATGACCACTCTTTATGATGGTACAGGCTGGACAAATGTTTGAAACAAAATAGTGGGGGTAGTAGCAAAAGCAACAAACCTTAAGCAAAGGTGGGGGGGGGGGGGGGCATGGGAGATGAAGTTGTAAATTAATAATGATGATATCCTTAATACTTTTCAAATTAATGATACTAAAGATAATAAGGGTAAGATAATGATAGTAATAATAATAATGATCACAATAATAGTAGACATTTTCATAATAATAAAAATAGTAAACAACAACAAACATATATTAATAATAATAGTAATAATAAAAATAATAATAATAATAATAATAAATAGTATAATAGATATGTGATTCTATTTACTAAGGTGATAATTTTAGTAGTGGTGGTAGTATAGCACAACAAGTGCATTTAAAGCAAAACATTCCATAAATAGTAATTTGGAATGGGAGGAGTTGATTTTCTTTTCTCCTTTTTTTCTTTTCCCCTTATCTATAAGTGTTAAAACCATCATTTTGAAACAAATAAAACAAGCATTTATATTTCCACTATTCTTTACATAAGGGATTGTCATTTGTCTTTTGACCATATGTGATCTTTTAAATAATTTACTCATCATTCACTCACAGTTTCTTCTTTCTTTCTCGCGCTCATGTATACCAAATTTGTAATACAATAAGGAATACATGTGGTTTAATCTGGAAATAGGTGTGATATTTTGCGCGTGTACATAAATGATATTAAGTGTGTGTTATATGTGTAGTGCTTGTGTCTGGCAGAGTTTCTGCATGTCCATATGAGATGTCTATAGTAAGAAAGAGCTATAAGTAGTTTTGTGTGTATGTCTTTTGCTGATTTTGGTAAAGTGTTGAGAAATATTGCTTTATATATGTCGGTTTGTTTGCCTGTGTGTGTTTGTATGAGGTGTTGGAGTGTTGCGCGTGTGGCAGTAATTGTTGGACATGTAAAATAAATGTGTTCCTCTGTCTCTTGTGTGTTGTTTCTACATAGCTGGCATTGTTTGTCTATGTATTGTCCCTGTGTTGTTGGAGTCATGCTGTATAATAACCTATATGTGATTTCTCTAGCTGTTGGTGTTATGTGTTTGTTGTGTAGGTTTGAAAAGGTGCATGTGAAGTCAGACATGAAGTATTTGTATCCTCTTTTGATTCTAAGTTTGAGTGGTGGTGCTTGCTCTCTAACTAACTGTTTGTATATTGTGTGTGTTGTTTGCTGTATTAACTGTTCATGTCCTTGTATTGCCTGTATGCATGTCTGATAGAATGTTGGCAGTGTTCCCTGATAGTGTGCAGTTGCATTGTTAAGTGGTGTGAGGTGTTTGATGTTGTGGGCTATGTAGTATAGTGCTAGTCTGTGCTGTTCTGGGTGTCTGATGATTTTACCTATGTAACTAATCCTAAGTGACAGTATTTTTGTGTGGGTGTCTTGTAATCCAATACCCCCCTGTTTCCTGTCTTGTATGAGAGTTTTGTGTTTAATGCTGTGAATTGTGTTGGTGAAGATAAAGCATCTGATTTGTTTGTTTATGTTTGTGATGGTCTGTTTGGGAGGGTCCAGTACTGTCGCTAAGTATATTATTTTGGGTATTATGAATGTGTTGACTACTATGCTTCTACCAAATATTGTGGATGTTTTATACCTATACCTATGTAACATGTCTGTGATCTTTTGGGTCAGTGCGTGCCATGTCTGTGTGTGTGTTTTTGTGGGATCACATGGAAATGTGATCCCATACAGTTTCATGGTGTCTGTGTGTCTCAGATCTGGAGGGAAATCAGACTTTTGTTTCCACTTTCCCAGTCCCATTATATATGATTTCTGTACATTTACTTTGGCTCCACTGCCTTTTCCAAAATGGGTAAAGGTGTGAAGTATGTTCCTTATTGATGTGTTGCTAGTGGGAAAGAAAGCAGTGTCATCTGCATAAGCGATGAGCTTCTTCTCTCCTATTCCATGCAGGAAGGTGCCTTTAATACTAGTGTCTTGTCTTATCTTCTCTAATAAAGGCTCTAGGGTGAGCACATACAGTAGTGGTGATAGGGGACATCCCTGCCTTACAGATCTCGTGAGCCTGAAGCTGGCTGTCAGTGAATGGTTCACCAACACTTTGCTCTCAGGATTTTTGTACAAGATCTGTATCCACTGCCTGTAATACTGTCCTATATTACAGTGTTCTAGTGTTCTATGCAGGTATGTGTGGGAAATTCTGTCAAAGGCCTTTTCCTGATCCAGGGACAAGATGGAGGATGGACAGTCTTTCCCGTGTGTATAGGTGATTATGTCTCTAATTAGATGGGTGTGATTATGTATATTTCTGTCTTTGACACTGCACTGTTGGTCAGGGTGTATTAGTGTTTGCATGAAAGGTTTAAGTTTGTTGGTGAGTGTTTTGGCAAGTATCTTGTAGTCTGTGTTTAGTAAGGAGATTGGTCTGTAGTTCTTCAGTTGTGTCTTGTCAGTTTTGTCTTTGCATATGAGTGTAATGTAGGACATGTTGCAGCTCTCTGGAAGTTGTTTTTTGTCAAAGGCTTCCTGATAGACTTTGAGGAGAAGATTCCCTAGGATAGGAAAGAAGTGTTGGTAGAATTCTACTGTCAAACCGTCTGGTCCTGGGGTTTTGTCTTTGTTCATTGTGCTCAGTGCCTGTGTTATGTCTTTCAGTGTCAGTTCTGTGTCCATTGTGTCTCTGTCTGTGTCAGATAATTTCTTTGTATACCGTAAGAAGTTGTCTTGTATCTGTGTGTCGACTGTCTCTGCTGTGAATAGTTGTGTATAGTGTTCCTGGAAAGCAGTCTCTATGTGTGGTGTTTCTGTCTGCATGTTTCCTTGCATGTCTGATATTTTGCTTATTTGTCTGTTACGTTGTACACTCTGCTCCATTGCTAAATATTGTCTCGTAGGTGCCTCTTGTGTGATTGTGTCGAGCTTTGTTCTGAGAAGAGCACCCAGATATCTGTGTTGTTGGTGTTCTTCTAGTTGTGTTTCTAGTATGTGTAAGTGTGATGCATTTCTGTCTGTCTGTTTTGTTAGCCGTATGGCTGTCTGTATGATACGTTCCTGTCTTATTCTGTCTTTGTGAATCATGGTTGCTAAGTGTTGTGTTCTGCTTCGTATGGTGCTTTTTAGCAAGTCCCAGTATTGTGTGATGTTCTCAGTCGGTATATTGTCTGTGTACGTGTGTATGAGCTGTGTCATATATTTTACATATTCTGGGTGTTTCAATAATGAATTATTGTATTTCCAGTGAGGTGACCGTTTGTATGTCTGCGTGGCTGTGCTGTTTGTGCTGATGTGTACTAGTATGCCTTTGTGGTCTGTGTAATCTAATGTTTCTCGTAGATGTTTGGTCTGTATGATGTGGTGTGTTGCGGGTGTGTAAATCCTATCTAATCTAGATGATCTGTTGTGTGTTTTGTTTGTGTATGTCGTTTCTCTACTGTCGGGGTGTGTATGCCTGAATGCGTCTGTGAGGTTGTGAGTATCGATGATGTTTCGTAGTGTATCTAGTTGATGTATACCGTCCCCGCCGGCCCTCCTCAGCTGTGTTCTTACTTCTCCCCCTAACACGTCTATTTCTTCAAGCACGCAGTTGTAATCGCCGGCAAGAACGATATTTTGTCCCCTGTATGTCTGTGTTAATAATTCGTCTAACTGTTCATAGAATAAGGGTTGGTATTGGTAATTTGGTGGTGCATGTATGTTAACTATTGTGTAGGCGTGTGTGTCGTTCTTTAGTTGAACCGTACTAACTCTACCGTGTTCGTCTCTGTGCGTTCTAACAATATCCCACGTGTCGGATGTTTGCAGTATGGCTGTCCCTGACCCACTGTTTTGTTTCGCTAAACTGAAAGATGAATTCTTTAATCCTAACCGTGTTACTAGTTCTACTGCTTCAAAGTCTGTTTTGATGTTAGTTTCTTGTAATAGGATGAAATCTGGTTTGTATTTGTGTATGAGTGTGATTATGTATTGTAATTTCGTTTTCATGCCACGAATATTAACGCTAATTATACATAGATTGTCAGCCATTTTAAAAATAGAATAAAAAACATGGTGGTTAAATTTACGTGATTACCTTTGTACAAAATACTTCAAATCTGGGCTGTGTCTTCGGTTTTGGTGATAGTTTTGTGGTTTTCGTTCTCCTCGTGGTCTTCGTCGGTGTCTTCGTCGGTGTTGATATAAAGTGGTCCTTCATTGTCACTGTTTTCATGCTGTTTTGTATCAGCTTTCTTGCATGGTTTGGAAGGTGAAGGGGAAGATCTTCCCTCCTCTTCTCCTATGTCTTTGTTGTTTGTGGAATTCTTTCTCTCTGCCCGCTGCCTTTTTTTGCCGTAGCTGACGGTTTGGAATCCGTCGTCGTTGGCTTCTTGTGGAGCTGTTTTTGTTTGAGCAGTTTCTACGGCTGGCTCCGTGGTCACCGGTCTGCCAGTTACTTCGACGACATCTTGGACAGCGTTGTTTTTCTGTGTGTGGGCCTTCCCCATGATTGCCGGGAATTCCTCTTGTGCTAGTTCAGATGTTTTCTTATTATTTTCTTTCTTCTGCCGCCTTGTCGGGCATTTGTTAGACCAGTGATCGTCTAGGCTGCAATATGGGCACTGAGTCCGGCGACCGGGCATAGAGAACATTATGCGGTGGTCGCCTGTTATTTTCCCTGGCGCCGTGATCTTTGCGTAATGCGGCACCGGTTTTGTGGGGGTACACAGCACGCCCCACTTGCCGCCACCGTACTGGATTCTGAAGACTTCCGCGTTTTCGTCTCCAATTGTCTTTTCGACTATAAATTTAACTCCCTGTGGAGAAATAGTGTTGGGAAGCCAATGAATCGTAACTCGGTCCCTTTCTCGTTCCAGGTGCTCTATTGATAGCTCCAGTCCCTCCGCCGGCTGATAAAAGGCTCACAGAAGGTAGCAGCGAACTGGCGGACACGAAGAGCCATAACCTCTGCCCTATGCGCCGCTTTAGACTCAAGAGGAAGGACTAACCAACTAAGTAACTAAATTTGCATACGAGGAGTTGACTTAAAGGATTTTAATATTTATTATCTAAGAATCATCGATTAACCCAACATTCAGTTGTGCCACACATGTGACAATCTTGAATAACTTGAGCCCAAACGTTTGACTCTTAGACCAAACTTACAAATGTAAAAGTGTAATCATTGTAACATTTTAGAGGTTATTAACATAACTATTTATGGTTGCATCCAAGGGAAGCAATCTAGTAAGGGTAAAACTGGTACATTCTATATTTTGTTCAAGAAGTCAAATGACTTCTGGGTACCAGCTTTCGTCAGCTAGAGATGGATGTTAGTTACTGAAATTTGACGGGACCAGGAGTAGAATATCTGGCCATAGGGGCTAGTAGACTGTTCCTGAAGTTATCACATAGAGTGATGGCTTGACGCCCAACATGATTTTTTTGTTGAGAGGGAGGAGGTAGCTTGGAAGATAGCATCAATCGTCGTTAACTTGCGGTCTGTGCTGAGTCCATTATTCAAACTAAGTGCTAGTCCAACCAGAGGACTATACTTGATACTAGTGAGCCAAATGACGACAATGAGGTAATTATAGATAATGCACGGTTTTCCAACAGAAAGCACCTTGCAATCATACAATCGTGTGAGTCAACCATGTGGAAACCAACACCATTGGGTCCTCACAGTAAACTCAAACTTAAACACTTTCATACGAGAGAGGGGGAGAGTGTCAGGGACCCAATGCACTGAATAGCCAGTGATAGACAGGAGACAGGTTAGTGCAGGATAACAGGGCAGGCAGACAGGCGTCCTGCACACAGGTCAGGGTCACGGTCACAGAGTGCGGGGAGACCTGTACACAGGCTAAGGCCCCGTGGTCACCGCACCACATCAAGCGCCAGGGGACTCACGGACTGTGAGCAGCCGTGAACCGGCAAAACGTACCTGTGTTGAGACAGACGGGTTGAGGTCTTCGAGACGGACAGACATAGGGCAGTGGTTGTGTTTAGTGAAAGTTGTGATATGATAGTAGGGTTGACGGTGCGATTGGGTTATGGAGCGAACTATACTTGAGTTGGGAAGTACGCGGCGAGAGACAGTGTGAGATCTGTGATATGTCATTGTAGCATGATGTCTTCAGACGTTCGCATCCCCAGTCCATTTACATTTCTCAATACTTAGTAGTTAACCACGTAAGCCGTATTGATACCCTAACTAAAAATAGAATCGTAGATTCTAGATCGAGAGAGGGTAGATGAATGGTGGGGTCTCAATTTCATTGGGTAACCCTTGGGCTGGTAACGCTCCTTAATACATAATTAGCCCGCCAGTCGAAGCCTTGATTCCATCCCGTAAGGACATGTTCAAGATGCAGTGGTAAAATTTGCCCAAAAGCATTCTTTAAGATGTGGTCCTCTGTACATCAGGTACCTAAATCATTTAATATGTTATGTGTAAACCTGATGAAGTGAGAGAGAGACGAATGGCCGAGTATTTTCTTGAGAAAATGTGAAAGAAGACAGGACTTCGGTACAGTGACTCTAAAACTGCCGCTCAAAACCTGTCATGTCTACCGCAGTGAAACATTCTTACCATGTCTATTGTCTGTCTGATTTGATGATTTGCATATGCTTATGACTGTAAACCACGCTCAATGCATATGGCAAAACCTTTGTGCGCTCTGAACATTCGTTGAGTGCCTATCATGACCATTCTTAACCAAACTGTACATCGCTCTTGAGAGTTACCTTTGGCAGTTATGTTTCAGAATGTGTGATGCTATATACTGCATGTAATTTCTCCCTTATAATGGCTGAGAATGTTTGAATGATTGAGATGGTAATTATATAATTAACTTCTCATATTTGTAAAAGTAAAGACACTTATCAAATCCATGTTTGCAGGACTGCATTGCACTGTAGAAATTAACCTACAGTGTTTGTCAGCTGAATACATGGGAAGGCTCATGCTATTTGTCAGGGAAAATTCATGTTTTCTTTCATTATGTGTATTCCACATGTGAAGGCAATTCTAGTGCATGATTTCTGCCATACAATGCCTACTTCTTGATGCTTAATCACACTGTCTGTTCTCATAGTACACCGGTCCCTGTGATCTACTTATTGTGAGAATTTACAAGATAATTGTGTGAAGCTGCCTCTGATTAGGAGTATGTGCCTATGACTTCACAGTTTTGGGGATGAACCTGGAGAAAGGATATCACCCCAAACCCCCAAATAAAATTGCACTTCATCATCAGTGAGAGGCGGGTGTTCGAATATCACACTCCCCCTGCCCCTCCCATTCCTCTCTGAATCTGTGATAGTACTGTATAACTGTGACAATGGTTCAATAGATGTAAAACACATGTTGTGCCTTTGTTTATTAACAGAGAATGAGGAAGATGGAGGAGGCCCTTTCAATTACCAGGACAACTCCAGGGAAGTCCTGAGCTCTAGCTTCAACTCCAGCTGAAAAGTCAGACTCCAAAAAGACCAAAATGAACAACAGGTTGCAAGGATTGAGCCTGAATCCACTAATTCTGGCCTATACAGATGGCACTGAAGAAAAGTCTTTCTTAAAAGCCTAAGACAGGGATACTCTCCAATTTTGTAAAAGCTTCAGGCTATATCTTCAAGATAAATTCAGGAAGAAACCTTAAGAGGAGAGATCACCTGGTCTTCAGCATGTCACTACTGGCTAAGAGTGGACATTAAAGGTGCACTTGGAGCTGACCCTATCACAGCTTAATATAAATAATGGCTGAAAGCTGAAGGAGCAGAAGTTCATTTATAGAGCAAATTCTCAAAATGGATTGGTGTTAAGTCCATCAGAAATCTTAGGAGTGATAGACTGTGAAGAAAGACAGCTAGGACATATTGTTTCTTTTTAGATCTTCCTCCACTGGAAAAGTAAAAGAACAGTCTTAAGTGTCAACTTCATGAACAGTCAAATTTAGGTGAGATAGACAGAAAGAAGAATGCTAGGACATATTGTTTCTTTTTAGATCTTCCTCTACTGGAAAAGTAAAAGAACAGTCCTAAGTGTCAACTTCATGTACTCACCAGTGAAAAGATAGAGCTTTAAAATTTCTTTCAAGATTGTGACAGCAGGGAATAGCCTGAATTGGAAAACCATCATGGGGAGAACTGTAACCTGAGCTGTCCAACACCATCATAGGTGCTAAAAGGATTAAACAGACCAGTGGAGCAGAACGTCCCTATGCTTGCCCCAATTTATGTCTTATCTTGTGTTTCCCTCATTAACAGTCGAAGAAAGGATTTAAGTCTAAAGTGTGGTGTAGGATAACTTATGGAGTAGAGAAGTGAAGGAGGAGGGTTATTTAGATTAATGTCTCGGTGGGATTTGGGTGTTGTATTTAGGTTCATAATTATGTCAATATATTACATATTAACTAAGAATTTGAAGTGTGATGATTGACTATATGAAGCCTGAGTCTTCACCTGGTCCAGAAACATTAATAAATGATTAGTAGTAAGAAAACAGTTTTGAGATATATGTCCCTGTGGTTGTCTTGTCCAACTGGTGTCAAGCATCTTCATGGTGACTGTTACTCTACTGTTGTGGTTGGTTACAGAGATTGTGAAAGTTCTGTGTGGTTGTTGTCAAGTATCTTCCATGATGTATGACTTGTCTAATCTGTTGGTGTGATCATTCCTTTGTGAATGTTTGTCCAACTGTTGTCAAGATCTTCTCATGTTGTCTTGTTCAACCAGTGTAAAATACAGTTGTTGTTGTTATGTTCAATACAATGGTACAATTGTCAATGTGATCATTTGTCCAAGTGTCTTGTGTCACTTGAAATAAATAATTAGAGATCAAACATGAGGTTGGCGATCAGAGCACAGTCAGCTGGAAGATGAGAGAACTGCTTTCATTGGTTGCTGTGGCTAACTGCCAAGATCTCTAAATATGGCCTAGAAGAGAAATCATCTATAAATAATTCTGTGTAGAACTTAACTTAGGTCTAATTTCTCACAGTGGGGGTACTCGATGAGCCAAAATTCTGAATGGTTTCTCTACAAGGGTTATGCGAGAATAAATATCAATACCTCTAGACAACACTTGCTGTTACTAACCTGTATCTTTTATAGAGAGATATACTTTATAGAACTTCACTCATTGGAACTTCTGTAATTCTCTATAAACCCACAAAAAAAACCTCACAGTCATTATACTTTGTAAGATACATTGAACGATTATAAGATTGTTACGATGTTTTGGTAAGAGTTGTGTTGCCGAAAGCGCAGCCCGTGTGAGTTTGCACACGTAAATACTATTGTTTAATAAACGATTCGCTAATTACAATTGCCGTGTGTGTGAGCGCAGTTATTGAACGCATGCAAATTGTTTCATCTCTGTCCTGAAATGCGAGCCAGAGTTATGATTAAGTAAGACCATGACAATCCCCATTTTGAGTTGGAGCTTTGACTAAAATCTACTCTGGCAACAAACGTAACAGCACAACTCCCAGCCATCACTGCCGATGTTCAAGCAGTATTGCCGGCAAGGTCCTGCAGAGACTGCAGTCCCTCAAGTTGGTGGACAGGATTCCAACACTGGTGGCAGAAGATTGACCTCCCATGGTCGCCGTGATTTTGGACAGAATTGCCAGTCAGATCAAGAGCGGCGGCAAGAAGGCCCAGAAATAAACTGCCAGCGATTTCTTGCTGTTATGCAAATAAAATGAATTAAACTTGAAAAAGCAAAAAGGTGACAAAGTAAAAACAAATAGAAAGTTATCTTCCCTTTTAGGAAAATGCTATATTTACTCCCATGCGAGCAGGTTCTCAAACTGTGGTATTCTGTAACACATGTACCTCAGCACCCTCACTCTGGTCGTGGTCTCGGAGTCTGTTGCCAAAGACATAACAGAAACCTGTGGAGGACACGTGACCAATATCTAATCCCCGCCATGCAGTGTTGAATCATGGTCTGGTTACGTTCTAATTTGTCTCTCCGCAGATGTGAAGTTCCGGTACCGGATAAGCACACCCCGTTACTTTCAGATCTTGGAGATGGACAGGAGAGCTCTGTAGCACAACACTCACAGAAATATTCTTTGACACATTGTTTGAATCATACACGCGGATTCCATCACATACGTGTCCAGTCCGCAACACGGAAACAGATAAAATATGTGTGTGTTGCCATATACCTGGATCAGGCTATGGATTGTAAGACACAATTTTCACGGCATTAGTTAAAGAAGAATGAAAAGTGTGCAAGACGTTTTGGTGCAAGCACGAAAACGTCACGGTAGAGGAGTTAGACTTGAGCTGGCGTCCACGTCGGACATGGTTTCTTGTCACTACAGCACGGCTAATATTATGCCGCTATTTTAGAATTTTAGAATTTTAGAAGAAATGGACTGGAGAACTTAGTGACAGCTGGCAAGATCGAAGGGAACAGACCAAGAGGAAGACCGAGAGGAAAATACCTGGATGGCTTGGCTACATGGCATGGACGAGACAGGAACACTGAGCTGATCCACGACTCTGGTGATCGAGTGAAATGGCGAATCATGACCGCCCACGCTTTCCGGCATGGCACATGATTGATTGATTGATTTTAGAATAGGTTGTGTATTGTCAGGTATGGTTGGAACGTTTATGTGGAGCGACTGCTTTTTGTTTCGACATGTCAAAATCGTCGTATTAAAGTGGACTGTGAAAAAACTGTCCAGTGTCGTCTTATGAAGGTTGGTTGCAGTGGCCGTTTTTGGTTTTTACTTAACAAACAAGGAGGACTGGAAGGTATAAATAAATATATATTATAAACCGCATTCGCTCCTTGGCATGTGTGTGTGTGTGTGTGTGTGTGTGTGTGTGGGTGGGTGTGTGTGTGTGGTTTTTTTTCATGTTGTTGTATCGGTGTGTATGTTGTTTGTGAGCTGACGTTTTCTAATCAAGCTTATCATGATTGATGCAATCATTTATAATGCACATTGGGAGCAAGTCGCCGCTGAACGTGCTGCATGGGGGCGGGGGGGGGGGGGGGGGAGGGGGGGTTTGCATATATCAGTAATGGATAAAGACAAAGGCGAAAATGATTGCAGATAGGTCGCACATGGAACTTATGAGTCTTATGATGGTACGTGATGGTGAAAATGATCATGGACAAAGATTTACAGCGCGAAATGGCTTTAACAGTCACATTCGCCACCGCCATGGGTTGTAGTTATTATGCCTTTTTGAAGCACAGTGTACCAAACTATCGTCTGTCAAGACGGCAAGGTGCCAATGAATGAATGAATGAATGAATGAATGAATGAATGAATGAATGAATGAATGAATGAATAGTTTAGTTTAGTTTAGTTTAGTCGACGGATCAACATCACGGCACACGGGTGCAACCCATAATTGTGCTCCGTTCTCCTCCTCACTCAAACCTGAGTCTGGAGAAATTCCGCTCAGTGCACGAACTCCGTAGCACCGGCGAGGATCCTGAAATACTTTGGGTAGATTTTTAACTCGAAATTTTGCCCGGGCAGCGCCGTTAGGCTACTCTTTTTCGATTTCCAACTGTCAAGGGAGATTTTACGTGCGCAACAATACACACATAAATGAATGAATAACGTCTACTTCTCGTTTTTTATGGGGATTTATTTATGGTGCATTGGGTGGGGGTGGGTGGGGGTGGGGGAGAAGGTGGGAGGCCGGAGGAGGAGATAAAATCTCTACACCACCCTCACCCAGATAGATGCGAACCCTCTCCAAGGCTTTCACAACTATATCTCTGTTGTGGAAGATGGGTTTGCGTGTCCCAGTAACCCTAAGATGCCTGCTGTTGGTAGTGTTGCTACTGCTGCCTTGTCGGTTGGCTGGGGACAGTCAACTGGGGAGGACAAACACACCCGAACTATGGCTGTGGAACTCGAGTGTAGTAGGCCACAGGCGTGTTGAAACTCCATTGTAACTGGCTTTATGATGAGGTCAAAGGACCCTAACATCAAATCATCGGACTTCAGTGTTGAGACTTAATCGTACAGAGGATTCACCAACCACAACGATATAAGACAAACATCTGTACCTAGATAACGACAGACAAACAGACGAACAGACAGACAGACACACCGCCGGACAGACACGTGATCAGATTAGAACTGGTACCACTGGTATTGGGACTCTTCGCTGGCTGTTGAAAATGAGGACGGAGCACTTGGGGATAACAGACAGACAGACGGACGGATGACGGACGGACGAATGGGTTGACAGATAGACAGACAGACGGATGACGGACGGACGAATGGGTTGACAGATAGACAGACAGACATAGAGACAGACAGACAGATGGGTGACGGACGGACGGGTTGACAAACGGACGGACGGACGGACGGATGGGTGACGGACGGACGAATGGGTTGACAGACAGACAGACAGACAGACGGACGGATGACGGACGGACGAATGGGTTGACAGACAGACAGACGGACGGATGACGGACGGACGAATGGGTTGACAGACAGACAGACAGACAGACAGATGGGTGTCGGACGGGTTGACAGACAGACAGACAGCTGATGGGTGGGTGACGGACGAACAGATGCATGGATGGATGGACAGACGGACGGACAGACAGACAGACAGACAGACAGCTGATGGGTGGGTGACGGACGGACAGATGCATGGATGGATGGACAAACGGACAGATAGACAGACAGGGATAGACAAACAGATAGACATTTTATTAATTAAGAGCGAATGATAGAGAGCGAGATATCGAGAGAGAGAGAGAGAGAGAGAGAGAGAGAGACAGAGACAGAGAAAGAGAGAGAGAGAGAGAGAGAGAGAGAGAGAGAGAGAGAGAGAGAGAGAGAGAGAGAGAGAGAGAGAGAAACAAAAAGAGAGAGATGTTCAGATATTGATTTTCTCGCACGTCGGCTGGCTGGAGCTCTCAGCAACACAACCAATTGCTTCCCCACTCCCAGAACCCAGGCTAAAATCACGGACACAGAATGGTCCCACTTCCGCTCGCCTGCTAGCCCAGACAGCAGCAACAGCAGCCGGCGCTGCAACAACAGCCACAGCAACATCAATGATGTTAAATATCGTCAAATGTGAGTATTGATTCCACATTTAGAAGCTTGTGTGTGCCGGGTTAGTCTATGGATCATCCTGTTTCCCTTCTTGAGAGAGGCTATCGACATTAGGGAGACGGTGTCGCTGGTAAGTGTAGCTTGGTTTATCCATTCTTCTGTTCAGTTGTAACGCTCTACTTACGTTTACACATCTATCTGTCTATCTATCTATCTATCTATCTATCTATCTATCTATCTATCTATCTATCTATCTATCTATCTATCTATCTATCTATCTATCTATCTATCTATCTGCCTGCCTGTCAGCCCGCCCGCCCGTCCGTTCGTCCATCCATCCATCCATCCATCCAGCTAGCCAGCCATCCATCTATCCATCCATCCGTCTATCTCCCTGTCTGCCTGTCTGCCTGCCTGCCTGCCTGCCTGCCTGCCTGCCTGCCTGTCTGTCTGCCTGCCTGCCTGCCTGCCTGTCTGCCTGTCAGCACACCTGTCTTATCATGCACTATTACTAGATGAAAGAAATATGAGTGATTGGAAGGGCCGAATGTAAGACGGGCCTGCGTGCCCAATTTGTTACCCTTTGAAAATAAAGTCTGTTCGTTCGTTTTGTTCGTTCATTCTATTACCTCTTCTAGGAATGCTAACCCAACCAATCTATCCTCCAGCTCGTTTCCCACCACACCAGCATGACCTGGCAAAACATCCAACAGATACTCTCTATTTGTGATTGTTGAATGCAAGCCTGTCATTCTGCCCGAAGCCTGCCCGTCTTCACTTCTTTCATCACACTTTGTGAGTCCGTTACAATCATATGTGTCTGCTGTTTGTCCTCCAACCACCGTAACGCCGCCGTGACTTCGCCCACCTCCATTCTCAGACTACATGTTGTGGTATAATATGCAAACAAATAATAAACACAAATTAGTTTCATATTTTTTTTACCGGACTTGGTAGTCAACCTCGGCGTGTTGTTTTTGTTTGTTGGTAATTTCTTGACAAGTTTACGTTTAGTAGTTTGCCATTGCTTTCTGAACGACCTGCACTCATACCTTTGTATGGGGACCAAAGCAAGACAGTCTGCTTCCAAATCGCTCGCAGCAATGTTTCGAACGCGGTATGCAGGATTATGAATTGCATTCATTATACCTTCGCCACAGATAAGCAAACACATAAAACTCGTAAATACCCATGCCAAATTCCAATTCAGGAAACATCTGTCGCTTCGCACAACAATTTTCCAATTATTTCAAGTGCCGTGATCATAAGGAGTTCGATGATGAGTGTGCTGCCATAAAACCGTGTTATTCCGACATTTCGATCAGACTGAGAATGAAAAACAAAGTAATTACACAATGGTATGTGTCCATCCAGCGGGATTCAGTACTGTTGTGGATGTCACGGTTTTACAATATTCATATTGTTTCCTGTTATTTTACTTACTGTTTTCAAGTCTTAGTCAGATATGAAGATTGAGCACAACCCACTACTGGCAACTCTGATCGTGTTCCGGTACGAACTTAAGGCCTTGTCCACGTCAGACTGGAAGCACTAGACTCGAGTTCCGCTCTTCCAATCTGACGTGGACAAGGCCCAAGGTTCTATTCGGAATACAATCGGCGTTGCGAGTTGTGGGTTGTGCTCAGTCGTCAAACTTCAAATCCCGAAACAACCAGGTAAATCAATTAGTCAGATTGAGTTAAGTTGAGTTAAGAACCGATATCACTGATTTCAGGACATTCCCATACGTGCTCCGTCCCCTCGTTCAACAGCCAGCAAAGAGTTATACTACTAATCGTTCCCACCGCTATCTGATTTAAAGTTCTCCTGGTCTTCCCTCTCAGTTTTTAGATTCTTCCAGAACCCCTGCCGATCCCCCGAGCAATCTCATTCTTTTCACATACAGGTTCTCAATCTCATACAGGTTCCCCCGCCTTCTCCACCTGGTCCCAAAAATGCACGACCCCCTCCCCTTGTCCATAGGTAATCGACCACCAAGAGGTGCATTCCCTGCCAGCCTATCAGCCTGTTCATTCCCCGGCACCCCCGCATGGCCAGGGCAAAATATCCATACAATTCTCACAATCTGTGACCTCTGAAGCGACGATAGCCATTCCACACGAAACATTCCTTTCTCCACCTTACTAAGCATACTCTTTGAATCCGTAATGAATACAATGTGTGTTGCAGTAGTCTCCTCTAACCAACGGAATGCCGCTGTTACTGCTTCCACCTCCATTCTCATGCTGGAGGTCGTAGTCTCATATGTCAGACTCTCATTTTTCAAGATTCGTCCATTAGCCTTTGCAATAAAACCCCAAACCACTACGCCTGTTTCTCACAGCTGACCCATCGGTTTAGATGACTATGTCACCTTGATGTGTGTTACTCTGAATCAGTTGTTGCACTTCAAACTCAGTGCGGCCCACTGCCCATTCTCTGCACTCATGACCCAGTGTTACTATTACATTATGCCAGTCCGTCATGTCTTCCGGAACTTCAACCCACTCTTTTTCACGATTGATGGTCTAAAGATCACACACCTGACGTATAGAAAGTTCTGCCTGTGCCACCCAGGACCTGCCTCTATGTCTATGACCCTTGACCATATCCATGGCTTCATGCAGGGGGTGATCCCTATCTGCAGCAACTCTCAGGTACCATTTGGCCTGAAGGACCCTATGCCTATTCGTCATTGTTCGTAGCGCCAGGAGATGCCTCATGCATATAATTGGTGTGTTCTTTGTGCACCCCAGGATTACCAGCATGGCAGCATTCTGTATGCGCTCCAACCTTTCAAGCTGACTCTTTGATACTGTCAGAAGCCCCAAACCATACTCAGTGACAGAAATTATTAACTGCTGAAAGAGCCTGTAAAGCATCATTTGATCTACCCCGGTTGATGTCATCGCCCTCAATGCATTAAGTCCCCTACCAGCCTTCACCACCAAAGCCTCCACATGATCCTTAAAATACACATACCTGTCAAAGGTGATACCCACGTACGTTAATTTACTCTCTCTACCAACAGGACATCCATTCAACATATTATATTATCTGGGACATCTGCCTTGACGATCCGGTTATCCAGGGAGTACCACACAACCGATGCTTTGTCTGGGTTTATAACGGCCTCTGCGTCCCTGCACCACTCTGCAACCCTGTTTACTGCCACTTTAAGTCTTTCGCCAAACTGGCCCTGTCTCTGCCCTGTCTGTACACCAGCACATCATCTGCAAATGTTAAGATTCTACCCATACCTGGTGTCTCAATAGCGGTGACTTTGCTTGTGTAGAAATTAAAGAGCACTGGGGACATGGTAGATCCCTGTGGCAACTCAGGTGTAATAGTACAGGAGTCAGAAGTCCAGGAACCCATGCAAGCAAGGGCAGACCTCCATGTCTAACGGTTGTATATCAGCCGATCATACCTGACCCTGTTATACGCATCCCCCAGGTCAAGAGAATGCAAAGAATACCATGGACAGATAGAAAAACCAATGAACAAGTCCTTCAAGAAATAAATGAAGATCGTAAACTGATTAGAGACATTAGATGTAGACAGTCAAAAATTTTTGGGCATGTTATGAGAAGAAATGAATTGGAGAACTTGGTGACAACTGGCAAAATCGAAGGGAAGAGACCAAGGAGAAGACCAAGAAGTAAATACCTGGATGGCTTGGTCACGTGGCATGGTCGAGACAGGAACACAGAGCTGATCCACGACTCTGGTGATCGAGTGAGATGACAGAACATGACCGCCCACGCTTACCGGCATGGCACATAATGAATTAGGTCAAGAGCTACTACCACTGTCTCCTGTTTATCCTGGAAGTCCTCGTAGACATCAAATTACAAAAGTTGCAGCATTGGCCCAGGTGTCCTGCCCAGGCCGGTAACTCCCGAGTCCTTGGGGAAGCAGATTACGACTTTCCAAATGTTGCTGGAGCCTGCTCACCACTATATTTTCGAGGACTTTACCATACGTGTTTTGCAGGGTTCTTCAAGTACTTTTGTCTTTTTGTGTTATGTTAGCTGTTCACACATTTATCATACTTTCTTGTTAGCTATGCTCATGTTGTTCTTGATAAAGGTTGTTATAAACGAAATGTCGAACACGCGTGTAGTAACATATTATTTGTTACTATTCTCAGTTGTTAATATATAATTTTATTCATTTTCCAACATTTATAAAGTGTGTGATTTTTGTTCACCTTGCCTGGGGTCTTTATAAGGCAATTAATATGTTTATGCTCGTTGTTTCTCCACAAGATCTTAACATCAGTTTTTTGTTTAATTAAAATTGTCATAAAGTAACAGAAACGTGCCAGATATTTTAAACTTCTAATCGACATCACACGCAGATAGTTCCCAGGTTGGAATATCAATAATTCCGCAGTAATTTAGAAATTTGGCCCACAACTGGCAATTATCCGGCACAACTGCGACACTCGCCAAGTGCGGAAAGCATCAAACTGCGGAAGTTGGTTCTCTATTTAAACCAAATATATTTCCTGAAGCCACAACAAGGGAAGAGGTGGATCGATCACTAATCTCTTAAAAATGCGATTGATATTCTTAATTGGCCAGGGAGAAAAATGTCGCCTGACCTTTGCAGTATATTGCCACCAACCTCAGGTTGAATGTCCAGGCAATTTTACGCTCTGTAGCTTGTAAACTGTCACCCATTTATTACTTCTCATAACGTGTCCACACATTGTGACTGTATATATCTAATTTCTCTAATCAGTTTATGGTTTTTATGTGTTTCTTGTGGGGCTTCATCATTGTATTTTCTGTCTGTCTATGCTATTCTTTGCACTTTCCTCAGAAACCACATTTCCACAGCCATCAGATGTTTTTCAGCTTGTCTGCTCATTTTCCATGCTTCACTTCCATACAAAAGTACAAGTTCTATGTAGCACTTCAACACTCTTTTTCTCGTTGCAAATGACATCTTTTTATTGGTCAGTATATTTTCCATCTTGCTAAAGGCTACCTTCGCCATGGCGATTCTTGTTCTAATCTCTTTAAGGCATCCCCCATCAGATGTTATGACTGTTTCGCGATAATTGTATTGTACCGATTCACTTGTTTAAGAATACTCCCATTTACTTGCATATTACATTGTGTTATTTCCTTCTTTCTAGTGACTACCATAATCTGTGTCTTTTTACAATTTAATTCTAACCCTAGTTGTTCACTGAGTGCAACAACCGCGTCTACTAAATGGTATATTTATATAATACATATTCCCATGGACTATTATTCTCTCTGTCCATTTTTCACGTAGTCACCCTCTTCTTCTGGTTCCAGTCGGTCTGTACTATCACTGCTTGTTGTGGTACACTGTCAGTTGGTAGCCTAGCTATATGACCGGACCATGTCTCTTGCTGTATGGGTTATAAGGTATAAATAAACTGATTTTGCTTTTAAACAACTATTTTTTGCCCACTGTTTATGCTTTCCATGTAATCATTTTCAGTATTTCATTGCCTAGTATTTTCTGAACATGAAACTAAATTATCAATTCCATTTCTTATGTTGAGATGCCTCATAAATTCCAATTGTGTTGTTCTTATGGCTGTTATGAGTATTCCAGTAACACTGATTGTTGGTGGTACTTTAGCTTTTGCATTTTTCTCTATTCATGTTTTCAAATTTTTTTTTTTCAAAAGCCACATTTCCACTTTAGACAGTTTCTTCATCATTCCATTAGTCATTGTCCCGGTTTCATTACCCATTATACGGGTTTCCTGACTCATTGTTTACATTTCATTACTCATTGCCCAGGTTTTCTTACTGATTATTCACATGTCATCACTCATTGTCCAAGTTTCCTGACTCATTATTCACATGTCATCAATTATTATCCAGGTTTCCTGACTCACTTTTCACATTTCATCACTCATTGTCCAGGTTGTCTTACTCATTGTTCACATTTCATCACTCATTGTCTTGGTTTCCTTACTCATTGTCCAGGTTCCGTTACACATTGTCCAGGTTTCACACTCAGGCAGAAGAGAGCCAAGTAAAAGAAAGAAACGTACAATTATTGTGGGTATCTCCAAATTCGATCCAGCCCGCACAAACAACACCCCAGGTTACAGCCCGGCGGCTGAAATGGTGGCGATACCCATCAACATTAGACTGTCTGTAACACCGGACTATTAGTTCAGTTCAGTTCAGTTCGGTTTGTCATAATTGCGCTCCGGACAAGTTCATACTTTTCACAATCTCCCACGTAATTAATTAGTCAGCGTAGGGCGACTAGCTGTGCCAGGTACATCGCGCGTTTTGTAAGCAGGTCCTTTCTGGTCCAAGCAATTTCAACTTTCAATTGAAAGTCCTCGTTTCAGTTTGGCCCGGTTATCTAAGGGTGTTCATGATGCCGATTCGAATCATTGGTTGTCCCTCGGATACCGTGACAGCGCCAGCCAGACAATCTGCTCGTTTATTGCCCACAGCTCCAGCAAGTGATGGGTACGAAGGTGCTGATTGTTTCGAGTATGTATGTAAGAGTGGGTGGCGTGAGTTGTCTGGTTTTTTATTTACCGATTCTTGGAAAGTTAGAGAATGTTTCTGCAGCTCAATCATAATGGCCGGGTGTGTATTCATTGATTAAATGTACTCTATGGGTCGCGTAATCATTTGTCAACTGTACTGCCTGCGCGGTGTAACCATTGATTAACTGTACTAACTGGGTCGTGTAATCATTCATTAACGGTACTGCCTGGGTCGTGTAATCATTCATTAACGGTACTGCCTGGGTCGTGTACAAATTAATTAACTGTATTGACTGGGCCGTGTAAGAAGAGATAAACAATACTACCCAGATCATGTAAGGATAGCTTAACTATACTGCCTAGGTCATGTAAGCATAGACTGACTATACCGACTAGGTCAAGTAACCATAGATTAACTATACCGCCTATGTCATGTAACCATATATTAACTATACCGCTAAGGTTTTGTAACCATAGATTAACTATACCGACTAGGCCAAGTAATCATAGATTAACTATACCGCCAAGGTCATGTAAGCTTAAATTAACTATACTGCCAAGGTCATGTAAGCATAGATTAACTATACTGACTAGATAATGTAAGAAATAAATTAACGATACTGTCTGCGATGTGTAATCTATGTATACACTGACAACCTACAATGTGCAGGGTTTGTCACGACGTGTCAAGCATAGATTATATGTACATGCTAACGAACGCCAGGTCTGAAACAAGAAAAAGGCGGAGGGTGCCATTAAACAGAAGAAAAAAAACGAAAATTCCAAAACTAGGGCAAATTACTGATACGAAAATAGCGTAGAGAGTTCTATGGCATCCCCTTTGGGCATAAAACATTGATTTTTGTTTTTTTTAGCTGTTCCTTTCTCTCACTCTCTCTGTCTCTGCCCGTCTCTCTTTCTGTCTGTCTGTCTGTCTGTCTCTCTCTCTCTCTCTCTCTCTCTCTGTCTCTCTGTGGGCCTAAGTCTCTCCCTGTTTGTGCGTGTCTCTATCATTTTCTCTCTCTCTCTCTCTCTGTCTCTCTCTGTGTCTCTCTCTTTCTCACTCACTCACCCACTAAATCTCTCTCTCTCTCTCTCTCTCTCTCTCTCTCTCTCTCTCTCTCTCTCAATACTCTAATCTCTGTCTCTCTGTTTCACTCGGTCTGCCTTTCTGTCTCTCTTTGTCTGACTGTCTGTCTCTCTGTCTGCTTCTCTCTCTCTCTCTCTCTCTCTCTCTCTCTCTCTCTCTCTCTCTCTCTCCTCGCCTCACTCTCTCTGTCAACTTGTGTGTATGTCTGTATGTTCTCTGACAGCAGTGCCAACCACGGAGTGTGTATATCTGTATGTTCTCTGACAGCAGTGCCAACCACGGAGTGTGTATGTCTGTATGTTCTCTGACAGCAGTGCCAACCACGGAGTGTGTATATCTGTATGTTCTCCGAAAGCAGTGCCAACCATGGAGTGTGTATGTCTGTATGTTCTCTGACAGCAGTGCCAACCACGGAGTGCGTATGTCTGTGTGTTCTCTAACAGCAGTGCCAACCATGGAGTGTGTATGTCTGTATGTTCTCTGACAGCAGTGCCAACCATGGAGTGTGTATGTCTGTGTGTTCTCTAACAGCAGTGCCAACCATGGAGTGTGTATGTCTGTATGTTCTCTAACAGCAGTGCCAACCATGGAGTGTGTATGTCTGTATGTTCTCTGACAGCAGTGCCAACCACGGAGTGTGTATGTCTGTGTGTTCTCTGACAGCAGTGCCAACCACGGAGTGTGTATGTCTGTGTGTTCTCTGACAGCAGTGCCAACCACGGAGTGTGTATGTCTGTATGTTCTCGAACAGCAGTGCCAACCACGGAGTGTGTATGTCTGTATGTTCTCTGACAGCAGTGCCAACCACGGAGTGTGTATGTCTGTGTGTTCTCGAACAGCAGTGCCAACCACGGAGTGTGTATGTCTGTATGTTCTCTGACAGCAGTGCCAACCACGGAGTGTGTATGTCTGTGTGTTCTCTGACAGCAGTGCCAACCACGGAGTGTGTATGTCTGTGTGTTCTCGAACAGCAGTGCCAACCACGGAGTGTGTATGTCTGTGTGTTCTCGAACAGCAGTGCCAACCACGGAGTGTGTATGTCTGTATGTTCTCTGACAGCAGTGCCAACCACGGAGTGTGTATGTCTGTATGTTCTCTGACAGCAGTGCCAACCACGGAGTGTGTATATCTGTATGTTCTCTGACAGCAGTGCCAACCACGGAGTGTGTATGTCTGTATGTTCTCTGACAGCAGTGCCAACCACGGAGTGTGTATGTCTGTGTGTTCTCTGACAGCAGTGCCAACCACGGAGTGTCAGCTGTCCCGTTGATCACAAGATTGATGTCAGTCAATACAACGTATGGCACTGTCTGTCTGTCTGTCTGTCTGTCTGTCTGTCTGTCGGTTGGTCGGCCGGTCTGTCTGTCTGTCTGTCTGTCTGTCTGTCTGTCTGTCTGTCGGTTGGTCGGCCTGTCTGTCTGTCTGTCTGTCGGTTGGTCGGCCTGTCTGTCTGTCTGTCTGTCGGTTGGTCGGCCTGTCTGTCTGTCTGTATGTCTGTCTGTCGGTCTGCCTGTCTGTCTGTCGGTTGGTCGGCCGGTCTGTCTGTCTGTCTGTCTGTCTGTTGGTCGGCCGGTCTGTCTGTCTGTCTGTCTGTCTGTCGGTTGGTCGGGCGGTCTGTCTGTCTGTCTGTCTGTCTGGCTGTCGGTTGGTCGGCCGGTCTGTCTGTCTATCTGTCTGTCGGTCGGTCGGTCGGTCGGTCGGTCGGCCGGCCGGCCTGCCTGCCTGCCTGCCTGCCTGCCTGCCTGCCTGTCTGTCTGTCTGTCTGTCTGTCTGTCTGTCTGTCTGTCTGTCTGTCTGTCTGTCTTCCGCCTTCTCTCTTTCTGTCTGTCTGTCGTGCGTGCACGTGTTTCTTTGTGTGGGTGTAATTGTGAGAGAGGGAGAGATTGATTGATTGATTGATTGATTGATTGATTGATTGATTGATTGATTGAACTTTATTTTCAAAGGGTCACAAATTGGACACTCTGGCACTTCTTACATTCGGCCCTTCCATTCACTCATCTTTCGTTCATCAATAGTGCATGATACATTCGCATAGGAAAAACACATTGTCAAATGAATGTTATGAGATTCATATCCCACCCATCCACATATCCCCCACCCACTCACACATCCCCCACCCACTCACACATCCCCCACCCACCTACACATCCCCCAACTCACACACACATCCCCCACCCACCCACACACACACACTCATGCACGCATACAAATCCTCCACCCACCCAGTTTCGCTGCATAGACGTTTTCTCAACATCTCATAAACTATGGCCATAAGGTTAACAAAGATAAAGCGTTTCGTATCCGACCAATAAAAGATTGCTTAAATGTATTGAGGCTTTAGTAATTTGGCGGTTCTAGCCGGTTATTTGCAAACAGAAAGAGTTCGTGTTAAATGTGAAATTACCGTGGGGATAAAACAGATGCTCCCCATTCCAACAATACCCGTGACTATGTGTGTTTATGCGTTTCAGCAGAAGCATTATTCTTTATTCAACCCATATGATATGCTCATGCCTCTTCAATATGCACCTGACGCTATTCGGCGAAATATGCCAGGCAATAAATGACGCAACATATTGTTTGCGGTTTCTGTGATTAAGTAGCTGATATTATATATCCACAGTCCTTGAGTTACTCTCCACTCTGTCAGTCTTCGAAGCATCCGGTCAGCTTCCAGACTAGTCGAATCCCAAATGGTATATCGACGTCGGATCGAATTTCTGTCCGCGGTCCTGGTCATTCAATGCCCCACGGTATGTTTATGCAAGTCTCTGTGTCACTCACATAAACGCGTATACACACACCGGACGCGCCGACAGCAGAAAGCAACACAGTGGAGTGACACAGTAGCTCCAACACAGTGGAGTGACACAGTAGCTCCAACACAGTGGAGTGACACAGTGGAGTGACACAGTAGCTCCAACACAGTGGAGTGACACAGTAGTTCTACAGTACTGCCTTTCCTGGTCCCAGCGGTGTGCTAAGGCCAGAACATTGTTCCCAAACAGTGAGCAGAAATACTTTGGGATAGCTGCTGCATTGTGGGGACAGAGCTCGCATGAGAATGCCCAGTATGTAGTGACGTCTTTCGACGTAACATAACATAACATTACATAACATAACATTACATATTTTATCTACCGTAAACGTGTTGTTATTATTATTTTAAAAATATTTATCTTCCGTATTTTCTTTATTTATCAACTTTGAGTGTTTTATTTATTAAACTACCTTGAACATTTTATTTTAATGTTTAGAGATGCGCTGAAATAATCACCATCATTTTCATCATCACCTTCTTCTTATCTTTTATTATGGCCATTTCTCCCGAGATTCTAACAATCAGTACTCCATAAAGAAAGCGTTTCTATGTCCTTGTATACCCGCACATATCTTCAGTTCCATCAGATCTAGTTCACAATGCCGCTAAATCATCTTGTAGGCACCAGCGACTTTTGTTATTGCTCACCCTTCGCCTTCTTTGTCTTTTTGCCGCAAGCCATTCTTTCAATCTATCCCAACCTTTCCCATTTGCCAGGAAACAAAAAACTGCAAACCAAAATGAAAAGAAATTATATACATTGACATACGATATCCTCATAAAATCTGGCTAGGACATGGAGAGTTTATGAAGCATAGCATTCTGTATGATAATAACAATGCACATATTCCTGCAACATCCATTTAGAATGTTCGAGTCCTCACAGAGAAGAATAAATACACGACCGTTGCCATTATTGATCAGCAGTTAACGATTATTTGCTGTATCGATCCTGCTCCTATGAAATGATTATGTCGATAATTGAAGACAGTTATTGATCATTTATTGACATGGCAAAAATGGCTCACTGGCTCCAATCTTGCTGACATTTGTAACAACTATCTTTTCTGTTAACCAAGAAATCACACAGAACCAACGACACAATTTCTTGGTGTGTCGGGGTGTTGGCCTCACCTGGTTTCAGCTTTGTAAAGTTAAAGTTGGGTGCATATTTTTTACAGGACGTTTGCAGTACAACACCAGCATTTTTTTTTTTTTTTGCTGTTGTTGATCTCTTGGCAAGTTTACGTTCAGTAGTTTGCCATTGCTTTCTGAACGACCGGCACCCATACCATTTCTAAAACACACAGAGCAACGTGGTCTGCTGCCAAATCGCGCGGAGCTGTGTTTCCAATGGGGGTATGCGGGATCACGAACCGCGTCTGTAATCACTTCGCCACAGAGGCCGGCAACTTTGAAAGTATAAACTAACACAACAAGTTAGTTGCATATCCTTTACAGGACGTCGCAGTCAACTCCAGGATTGTTTCGCTGTTTGTGATCTCTTGGCACGTTTATGTTGAGTAGTTTGCCATTGCTTTCTGAACTACCGCACCCATATCATTTTATAAAAACCTAACGCAAGGCGGTCTGCTGCCAAATCGCCTGTGTTTCTAACGCGGTATGCAGGATTACGAACTGCTTCCGTATAACCCTTGGCCACGGAACGAGCGAAACTAAAACCTAGCTCATTGGCTAACTTTAAGGGGGAAACAATCAGACACCTCACATCCTCATCGAGTGCCTTATCGATAGGCATGGGAGATCATGCTCCTGCATATCTTGGATCTCCGACGACAAGGATCAATTCGAGTGTTGACTCCCTTCGCGCCATGATACAAGGTTGTCAAGAATTTGCTCACCCTGTCTTTCTCTAACTATCTTTCCACAAATCTTTCCGGTTGTCACAACATGTTCCAATATTTATCTTTTATTAATGTGGCCAAAAATGATGATTGCCTCGTTCTTATGATTGTGATAAATTGTCTTTGTTCCTTAGCTTCCCTCAAAATGTCCAGATTGCTCATTTTGACTGTCCAATTAATTTTCAATTTTCTTCTATACCACCACGTCTGTGCCACATGGCGTTTAGACATAATGACGTCATCAGAATGGGCGGTGGAAAATCATATACGGAGTTTCCCATTCAGACACTAAAGTGGATGTCAACAGAGGAATCCAAGGAGAATGTGGAGAACGTCAGAACACGGCAACGGGAGACGCTGTGACTTTGGAATTCGAAAGGATGTGTTTCTAAAAGGCTCCGTGTGAAGGTGACACCTGGAGGCGGTAATTTCGTGATGAAGCAGCTGGGAGTCCGGAGAGGAATGTATTAAAGACAACACAACAGTAGAAAGACCGGGTGCGGATACCTAGACTTTTATTTAATCAGTTGAACTGAGGATTTGGATAATTAAGCCTCAAGGGCAGCGAGCTGGACTTAGAGCTCGTAGGTAGATGTTATTTAAGTGAGTGCCGATCCTGCGTATAGGGATCAGCTCACGTTTCTACAAGAGCTATATACTTTGTCCTGCGGCGGAATAAACGTACGTCTTTCGCTTGCTCGATTTGAGTCTGCTATATGTTCATGATCCTGTTGGTAAGATAGAACATGTTTTGTTGTTCTGATCTGTTCTTGACGAGTTCAATTTGAGTTGCTTTAAGTGTACGGTCCCGTGGGATTTAGAGGACAGGCACTTCAAGACACTTGGGGGTCGTCTCTGGACTGTTTGTTTGTCAACACAGATTCCCCGCCAATTTCCATAGCTGATCATAAAAGAAATTACGCGCCAGCGGCACATTCCACACCGCGCTACACAGAAAGAAAGAAGGAGCACATGAAAATCCGCGTCATAAAAATGCCGGAACAACAGCCGAAATAAATGAAGGGAAAGAGCATTGTGTGATAAAGTAATATCAACAGGTGAAATTAAAACATCATAAAAACTGTAAGTACGTACACAATTAATACATAATAACTCAATCATGTTCAAGAAGTACGATCTATTAAGCATATCAAGTTTGCACCAGATGCGCAAAAACATTCCACCTTATTGAACACACCACAGCGCTATGAAATATTAGAAATAACGAACATTGAGTAATAATGTAACTTATTTAAGAACATTATTTATTTAAAGAATATACAGTTACAACTATAAGTCTACGTGAGAAAAGAAGATGGTGGTTACATAAGAGATATGCGAAACAATCGAAACCATGGTCGACATTGAAAAGGAATTATGTCGATGTGAGTAGGCCATAAGATCTAAAGAAACACTGCACTGCCACAAGTCTACACCACAATATTGTACGATAACACAGCAATGGACACTGTACATTCGAGAATTGATGAGTTGCTCACGAATTTGATTGCAACTGCTCAAAAGTGACTTTATGCTAAACAATCTGCGGAATTTATGAAGTTCGTCATGATTCAAGATTATTATCACATTTATCGTTGGACTGTTCCACATAGGATGGAGTGTACTACCGATCTGCAAGTATAGTTTACTCTATCAGAAAGACATTCGTTATTTTACGAACATTACTAACAGTTTTGACTTGGTTGTTTAAAACGCCAAAAGATTTTGACACCACACACGATTATATTTGATGCCGACACTCTGTCATAAATTCACTATCGGCGCAAAGGACATTCGATACGTCTATAGACATTATTTATTGTACATGTCTGAAAACTTGCTGACGTCGGATGTTGGAGGATGCTATACACTACCATGAAGATTACCTTCGCCACATAGATTGTCATCTCTCAAGGAAGTTTAGGTGTGACATTCAATTGGTCGCTACACGTTAGATATCACGTCAGGACTTATTATATATACTCTTACTCTGATACCCTGACGCCAGGACATTGAGGCAACACTTATACACAGAATACCACATCACAATTTGAAGAGTTTACGATTTGTAGGCGCTTACCAATACTTACATTGGCTATATTATAATTATAGAAGCAGCAACTATTAATTACAAATGCCAACCACGGATGTATTCGTTCATCCGTATTCAAGTCAACGAGATTAGTGGAACACAAGGGATACCAACGCTATTCATAATGAATTCACCGACATTATTTTATACTTGAAGATACTACTTACGGGATGGAGGACATTACAACACCATTACCCACATACCGGACAACAACTCTCACTTCAAGACGACACGTACACGTACACTAGGACATACTATTTTGAAATCACAGAGGATTTCGTTACATTTGAAGAATTCAACTCGGTCAGTCGGGACCGAACATTAACTCATTACGTCGACATCTACGGACAACGGTAACGTTTGGACACTGATTGACTGTACACGGATACACTACACACGTCAGGAGGCTACTCACTTTACACTTCAGCGGTTACACATCGGAACGTTATACGGAGTGACATTGTTCTTATTGGGCGTGATACCATTCGTTTTCACGCTAAACTTTACGACGCTATACTCCATTGTGGACATTAAGCGTTCCAGTACCCACAGCATTCAGCTGCTATAACTCAAGTATCGTCGAAAACACCCAAGCCAATCACGTTTCTCAGAAATTGGTTACGAACCGCGTTGGTTCGGGTTTGTACAAATTCATTGTACTTTCGTACAAGCAAGGAGCGGTCTACTTCCTTATACAATTCCTTCCCTTGGCATATCGTCGTTAACATATAGGATGTAAATTATCGAGCATTATATTTACGGACACGAGAACCTGAAAAAGGCCAGTATATGTTATTGTTGGTTAATGTGTTATTGTTGATAAATGAGGTGCCTATTATTTAATAATGAGTAAATTAATTCAAAAATGGATAGTGTGGGCGGTTAGAAGGGCATTTCTACATTAAGCAAGGACACTTGAATATTGTGGGTGTCAACACATAAATTTTGTCTTGGATTAAGTATAGTAGTAATTTCTATAAAAGGGCTATTTTATGAAAGAAAATATCTAATTACGGCACTCGTCAGTCGTCTTCTGTCATTGTTGAGTGTCTAGTATTATATATTCTTTATACTGAATATATTTCTTATATTATTTTCTGTTATTTACAGATAATAACACTTCAGATATATAGATAGCAAGAAGTTACTGAATTTCTTTATTGTTCAAGTTTACAGTGCTGTTGAGTTACAGTTCACATGTCGTTCAACAGTTGTTATATTGATTCTTATCTGAATCAAACATATTTACATTTTTGCATTGTCCTATCATTTGTCAGCTAGATTATTGTACAGGTAGGACAACATGTCGACACTACAATATTTCACGGAGTTGGGTGAGAAGAATGGTTTAGCTGGTGCGGACCTTAGGAATTGGGTGCTGCAAGAATTCAGAGCTCAAACCGCACGTGAGTGGATGGAAAAACGAGAAAAACATGCAACAGAGCAACTTCAAGCTACGCGTGAACGACAAGAACGACAAAAGAAATGGGCACTAGAGATGGCTATCAAGCAGAATGAGATAGCTGGAATAAGAAAAGAGTTAACGGCAAGACAGATAACCGCAGTCGCAGAGTTAAAGGCACTGGAACATGAAAAGAGGGTAGCCTTGCAACGCGAACGAATAGAGTCTAGAGAAAAAGAATTAACGTTGCAACGTGAAAAGATATCTGCAATGAAGAGAGAGATGGAAGAAAGGCGGATAACTGGAGAGGCAGAAATCAATCAAAAACGACTCGCACTTCAAAATGAGAATATTACAAAGGAAGCAATGTGGAAAGAGCGTATAAGACAAATGTATGAAAGTAATCACACAAGTAAAGTATGTGCTACAGTAGTGAAAGAACCAATCGCCAGAGATTTCGTTCAGAAAGGAACTATAGAACACAAGTCTAACGAAACACTTACAAGTACAAATGCCCAAATTGAAACAACAGAAGAAGAAGAAGAAGAAGAAGAAGAAGAAGAAGAAGAAGAAGAAAAGATGCAAATAGCACAGGGTACATCAACGGTAGACATGCATGATACAATGCTACTGAGTGATAGCATAACGGTAATTAATTGCAAATGCCAAGATTTACACAAAGTCAACGAACCCAAACATGAAGAAATAACTGATACTCAAAACCAAGGCAAACTAGATTATTTGTCGGTAAATGACATATTTTTGAAACATTCAAAAAAGAAACCAAAAGTTACACGCATTGGTTGTTACACACAAAAGTTACATGCACAACAAGCGAGGAAACATAGTGTGAACGGGTTCATACAAACAAAAACGCATATCATAAACATGCACACAGAAGTGAAGAAGCATAGCACAAATATACACACAAAAGGCAAGAAATGGATTACATACATACGCACAGAAGTCAAGAAGTGTGGCACTAACAGATACACACAATCAAAGAAATACGTTGCGTGCGGCATTACAATTATCCATTCACAAATTAAAAGAAGATACACAAGACTGAAAACAATTACATTGTTCCAATCAACAAAGTTACAATGTACAAATATTGGCATGAGTGCAGAAGAGAGATTCTACAGATTTGAAACAAAGAAAGAAAGAAAGAAAATAAATGAAAGGAAGAATAAAAGAAAACAATAAAGAAAAATAAAATGGGATGAATGTGAAAGTGTTAGGTTCATATCAACACATAGTACACTACAGACACATTAGGGTTTTATTACTTAGTTATACCAGATGTCACTGTGTAAGGTTATATTTGTCAGAATTATTCTCACTATTTTTCTTCACTTAAGTGTGTGAAAATATGTTGGTTCTCTATTCTACATATAATTGTTCGTAACTATATCGTTATTAGAGAACTTAATAATTTTATGAAGAGTATTTGATTTAAATATTTATTATATTTCTGATTTATTATCTTGAATCTGTGAGATATGATTCTTCACAAAACTGTAAGAGCTACAACTCAATTATAATCTTGCCGATATTTTAAATCAACTATAAATATAAATATTTTATTCAATTTATTCAATCCTAGTTTATTATAGTTGTTTGTTCATAGAGTGTTTGGAAATATGTGTTAGATAGCACCGAATTTACTGGCAATACACACACAGATCAACAATTACATATTATTAATGCAAATAGCTAGTTTAAATAGTTGGATACTTCTGTCAATATGTGATTTTGACAGGATGATAAGAAATTTACGTGAGGAGGAACCGTTGAGGCATGGAGAACTTTGGGAACTTTGACTTGTGTGGGTTTTCTCCTGTATCGAGTTTTCACTTGGATGGTTTGTGACTAGGGGTAACTACTGTAAAGGAAAACTGGTGAACACGTATTGTGATATGAATTGAACATTGTATAATATTATTGTGTGTATATAGAATGTAATTTAATGAATTGTGATAATAGTTGATTAGTTAACGTAGTTAGATTAAATACTATGTTAGTATAGTTATATTTTGATCATTGATCATTAGTTATTATTACTTAATTCCGAGTACGCCTAAAATTATGATGTCATAATACTAGTCCCCTACCTACCCGTTGGATGAGATTAAGATTTACGACATAGCGGTCGAGATAAAAGTCATTGTGTCTACACTGCTATGTGTCAGGTTAATTCTCTTGAAAAAAAAAATGATTACATCATTTTAAAAGGGAGGGGGGCATACTGCCACATGGCGTTTAGACATAATGACGTCATCAGAATGGGCGGTGGAAAATCATATACGGAGTTTCCCATTCAGACACTAAAGTGGATGTCAACAGAGGAATCCAAGGAGAATGTGGAGAACGTCAGAACACGGCAACGGGAGACGCTGTGACTTGTGGATTCGAAAAGGATGTGTTTCTAAAAGGCTCCGTGTGAAGGTGACACCTGGAGGCGGTAATTTCGTGATGAAGCAGCTGGGAGTCCGGAGAGGAATGTATTAAAGACAACACAACAGTAGAAAGACCGGGTGCGGATACCTAGACTTTTATTTAATCAGTTGAACTGAGGATTTGGATAATTAAGCCTCAAGGGCAGCGAGCTGGACTTAGAGCTCGTAGGTAGATGTTATTTAAGTGAGCGCCGATCCTGCGTATAGGGATCAGCTCACGTTTCTACAAGAGCATATACTTTGTCCTGCGGCGGAATAAACGTACGTCTTTCGCTTGCTCGATTTGAGTCTGCCTTATGTTCATGATCTGTTGGTAAGATAGAACATGTTTTGTTGTTCTGATCTGTTCTTGACGAGTTCAATTTGGGTTGCTTTAAGTGTACGGTCCCGTGGGATTTAGAGGACAGGCACTTCAAGACAGTCTGTACAGCTCCCCGAGGTTGTTTTTACCCCCGCTTGTTTACTAATTGTCGAGGATTGGCAGTTGTATGTTAGAGCTGCTTCTGTGTAACACGCTAGAACTCTTGTTATCACTTCCAATGACAAGGATTTATTGCCTCGCACCCTACAGAGTTTTACAACAAATTGAATACTTTTGTCTGGACAATATTAGACATTGATAAACTTCTCGGCTTTGATTGCCTTCTCTCTCTCTCCCTCTCTCTCTCTCTCTCTCTCTCTCTCTCTCTCTCTCTCTCTCTCTCTCTCTCTCTCTCTCTCTCTCTCTCTCTCTCTCTCTCTCTCTCTCTCTCTCTATTCTGGTAGTTCCCCCTTATGCTGTCTTTCCTCCATTTTCATTATCTTTCTCGCGTATTGTCCCCATCAATCACTCTCATGCCTTCATTCTCTTCCCTCGTTTCGTCATTCTCTCTCTCGGCCCTCTCTCATTACGCTGTATTTCTTCACTATGGTATTCTCTTCCTGACTCTTTCTCCCTCTCTCTTGCTCTGTTCCCCCGAATGCTTCTCTCTTTCTTGTATCTCTCCATATCTCACATTTCTCTCCCACACCCCCCCCCCCTTTTTTTCCCCCATGACACCTCACTCGTCTTCGCTTTGTCTACATTTACCCATCCCATCCTTTGACTCCTCCGTTATGTACCTACCTACCTACCTACCTACCTACCTATCTATTACGCTACGTACCTATCCTCATTACTACCTGTCTATATACCTAACCAACCAACCTACATATCTATCTTCCAACCAACCTACATACCTGCCTGCATACCTACCTTCCTGCCAACTTACCTTCCAACCTACCTACCTACACTCCTGCCAGTCTACCTAACTATTACCAATCAACTAACCTACCCACTTACATTCCAGACTACCTATCTACTATCCTGCCAAACTACCTACCTTCCTTCCTTCCTACAAACCTATCCACCGACAATCCCACTCGTACTGAGCTTTCCCCCTCCGCTGTACTTCTATCCCTCAACTGCAACCAAACATAAAAACAAATCAATCAACTAACAACAGCCTACACTTGACTTTCCTGTCATTGAAAGCAGCTCTATGTCACAGAAATGGTGGCTATTTCTTCCTGGACATTATAATACCACAGATGTTCCCTCGTGGCTGGTCCTCCAGTCCGAGTCCCACACATGTTCTGAGTACACCTTGGCGCAGATTCTGCCGGATGTGGTTGTGTTTTATTTCTGTATTTGCTTCATGTCCCGAGCCCCACACATTTCCTGTATTTGCTTCATGTCCCGAGCCCCACACATGTCCTATATTTGCTTCATGTCCCGAGCCCCACACATGTCCTATATTTGCTTCATGTCCCGAGCCCCACACATGTCCTGTATTTGCTTCATGTCCCGAGCCCCACACGTCCTGTATTTGCTTCATGTCCCGAGCCCCACACATGTCCTGTATTTGCTTCATGTCCCGAGCCCCACGCATGTCCTGTATTTGCTTCAGTCCCGAGCCCCACACGTCCTGTATTTGCTTCATGTCCCGAGCCCCACACATGTCCTGTATTTGCTTTATGTCCCGAGCCCCACATATGTCCTGTATTTGCTCCAGTCCCGATCCCCACACATGTCCTGTACTTGCTTCATGTCCCAAACCCCACACATGTCCTGTATTTGCTTCAGTCCCTAGCCCCACACATGTCCGGTATTTGCTTCATGTCCCGAGCCCCACACATGTCCTGAATTTGCTTCATGTTCCGAACCCCACACATGTCCTGTACTTGCTTCATGTCCCGAGCCTCACACATGTTCCGAGCCCCACACATGTCCTGAGCCCCACACATGTCCCGAGCCCCACACACGTCCCGAGCCCCACACATGTCTCGATCCCCCACACATGTCCCAATCCCCCACATGTCCCGATCCCCCACACATGTCCCGAGCCCCACACATGTCCCGAGCCCCACACATGTCCTGAGGCAGTTTCCTGCCATGCGACTGTGACGTGATAGCGCCATCACATTCTGTAGGCCTGAGTGCAAAGGGGGGAGGGGGGGGGTTGTGGGTGAGGCCAGTTTTTCTCTCCATTTCTCAAGCGATGAGCCCAGGCCTACCAACCTACCTAACTTCCACCTAACAACCTACCTACCTTACTACCAACCTACCTAACTTCCACCTACCAACCAACCTACCTACCTACCACCCACCAACCTACCTACCTTTCAACCTACCTACCACCCACCAACCTACCTACCTTTCAACCTACCTACCACCCACCAACCTACCTACCATCTACCTACCAACCTACCTTCCTACTTACCTACCCACCCCAACCTTCCTACCAACCAGCCTAACCGACGGTACCCACCTACCTCCCAAGCTTCCTACCCACCTACTTCCCTATCAACCAGCCTAACCGACGGTACCCACCTACCTCCCAACCTTCCTACCCACCTACCTACCTACCATCTACCTACCAACCTACCTTCCTACTTACCTACCCACCCCTACCTTCCTACCAACCAGCCTAACCGACGGTACCCACATACCTCCCAACCTTCCTACCCACCTACCTCCCTATCAAACAGCCTGACCGACGGTCGAACCAACCCATGACATTGTCGACACAGTTGGCTGTCGATTTCGCTAGCGCGACCGCTTGTGTTGTTTTGTTTGCCGATTAAGAGTCCGGTGGAAACCCTCGCCTATGTCTGTGATTTCCCTTTCCTCCGACTTCCGCGTGATACAGTGCAGACCAGATAAGACGAATTCACTCGGGACCCTAAAAGTAGTTCTTCTTATCAGAAATTACTCTTATAAGATTTAAAGATTGAGCTCAACCCACTATTGGCAACGCTGATCGTATTCCGGCATACACCTTAAGCTTCGTCTACGTCAGATTGGAAGCACTAGACTCGAGTTTCGCTCTCGTTTGAGCCCGTCAGTAGTGCATATCCCTGACTGAACGCGGAGTCGAACTCCGGATCACTGGCGGGTGAGGTGGGTGTGTAACCACTTGATCACGCGGCTCACACTAGAAACAACCAAATTATCACACGAGAATATCACATCACCCGTCGTAGGCTATGACTTCCTCTTATAAGAGACAAGAGACAAAGCAGAAAAATTGCCCCGGGTAAACAAATTGTTCTTCACAACAGAGATTCGCCACATCCAAATTCCCCTTAAGCGGTTTGCACTGTATGTTCTGTTCATTCGTTTTTGCTTTTCCTGGTACTTCTAAAACTCCACCATTCTGACCTCGGGATTCCTGGTACGAACATTGGACGGTCTTCAGTGTTGTCGTTGTTGTTCAACTCCCCGTGGATAAAATAGTGCGGCGGAAGGAATTGGAGCGGTAAACAGTCTTTCTATCGGGACCCGAAGCCTGATAAGTCCGCTTAGAGTAATGAGGAAATTATTGGTATAGATTTGGACACATATAGACTGTATGTGCTATATTGTGTGGGATCTGAGCATATATAAACTGTATGTGCTATACTGTGTGGGATCTGAACACATATAGACTGTATGTGCTACATTGTGGAAGATTTGAACATACGAGGGTAAGTTAATAAGTAAGTCACAAATGGCTGTAGAAAATAACTAAATATGATAACAACTTGAAACCAATTTATTTTTATACATACATTGTCTCTTTATTTCGCATCATAATTTCCACCAACCTTGATGCACTTATCCCATCGTTTTATCTGTCCTCCCAAATCGGCTGCAGAGAACTGCATGCTTTGTTTTCATTTACTTGCCATCCCGCAGAACTGTGTGACTTACTTATTGACTCGACCTCGTAATATTTTTTACCCAGCTATGCACCGCTTTATGGGATAAACATTTGTCAACATAAACACTGAAAACCCACCTTGGTGGGAGACATTTCGCGAATGACGCCCAAGTTGAATGTGAAGTGAAAACGTGGTTTAGAAAACAGAGCACGCAGTTCTATGCAGCCGGTTTGGGAGGACTGATAAAACTATGGGTTAAGTGCATCAATGTTGGTAGAAATTATGTTGAGAAATAAAGGGACAATGTATGTATAAAAATAAACTGGTTTCAAGTTGTTATCATATTTAGTTATTTTTCTACAACCATTTGTGACTTACTTATTAACTTACCCTCGTATATTGACTGTATGTGCTATATTGTTTATGCTTCTTAGTTTTTCTGCGAGCAGTATGAAGATCCCCTGCCGGCTTGCTAGGTCAGTCGCAGATTTAGGACACAAATCTGACCACAGGGAATCCATCCCCTAAGGCGAGCCATAGCCCCGTTAGCCCATGACCTCGCGGTCATGGTTTTCCGGTCTGCACTACGTGGAGGTGGGGGTTTATACTTCACCTCGACACCGCAAGGTACAAGAGGAACATGATGAGATGAGATGAGATGAGATGAGTGCTATATTGTGGAAGATTTGAACATATGTAGACTGTATGTGCTATGTTGTGAAAGATGTGAACATATACAGACTGTTTATACATCATGCGGGCTACATTTTGATAGATATAAACATGTATATGTATCATAAGGCTACAATGTGGATACACACGCACAGACAAACATACAGACGGGCACACACACACACATAGACAGATAAACATACACGTCTGTTTTATGTTTATCTATATGTATGTCTATCAATCTATAAGCCTACCTGTCTATTTATCAGTCCGTTGTTACGTCCGAACGCCCCCTTATACATTGGTCTGTTTGTCTGTATGTATACCCAGCTGTCTAGTTTTCAGTGATCGTTAGAGATTTTGAACCATCAGCATCCACCTCTGCCGGCATGGCACATGATGATAGTGATGTGTCTAAGTTAACTATTTATTAACCATACACACATGTTGTCACGCCATCTCCCTCTTTATCTCTCTCTGTCTCTCTCTCTCTCTCTCCTTCTCGTCTCTCTCTCTCCGTCACTCCTCGCACTCTCCATATCTGCTATTGCTCCGTCTCTTTTGTCTGTCTCTCTCTCTCCATCACTCCTCGCACTCTCTCCATATCTGCTATTGCTCCGCCTCTTTTGTCTGTCTCTCTCTCTCCATCACTCCTCGCACTCTCTCCATATCTGCTATTGCTCCGCGTCTTTTGTCTGTCTGTCTCTCTCCATCACTCCTCGCACTCTCTCCATATCTGCTATTGCTCCGTCTCTTTTGTCTGTCTCTCTCTCTCCATCACTCCTCGCACTCTCTCCATATCTGCTATTGCTCCGCCTCTTTTGTCTGTCTCTCTCTCTCCATCACTCCTCGCACTCTCTCCATATCTGCTATTGCTCCGCCTCTTTTGTCTGTCTCTCTCTCTCTCCATCACTCCTCGCACTCTCTCCATATCTGCTATTGCTCCGCCTCTTTTGTCTGTCTCTCTCTCTCCATCACTCCTCGCACTCTCTCCATATCTGCTATTGCTCCGCCTCTTTTGTCTGTCTCTCTCTCTCCATCACTCCTCGCACTCTCTTCATATCTGCTATTGCTCCGCCTCTTTTGTCTGTCTCTCTCTCTCCATCACTCCTCGCACTCTCTCCATATCTGCTATTGCTCCGCCTCTTTTGTCTGTCTCTCTCTCTCCATCACTCCTCGCACTCTCTTCATATCTGCTATTGCTCCGCCTCTTTTGTCTGTCTCTCTCTCTCCATCACTCCTCGCATCTCTCCGTATCTGCTATTGCTCCGCCTCTTTTGTCTGTCTCTCTCTCTCTCCATCACTCCTCGCACTCTCTCCATATCTGCTATTGCTCCGCCTCTTTTGTCTGTCTCTCTCTCTCCATCACTCCTCGCACTCTCTCCATATCTGCTATTGCTCCGCCTCTTTTGTATGTCTCTCTCTCTCTCTGTCACTCCTCGCATCTCTCCATATCTGCTATTGCTCCGTCTCTTTTGTCTGTCTCTCTCTCTCTCTCTCTTTCCATCTCATCCTTTTCTACAACTAACCTCTCTCTCCATTTCTCCTCTTTTTTCATATCGGCTCTCACTCCGTCTCTTCTATTTCTCTTGATCTCTCCTCTCTCTCCATCTCGTCTCTCTATCCATCTCTGCTATCTCCCTTCTCTTTCCATCCCGCCTCTTTCTACAACTCGCTTCTCTCTCTTTCCATATCTTCTCTCCCCCATCTCTTCTCTCTCCATCTCTTTCCATCTGTCTCTTCTCTATCCCTCTCCCGCGTCACACACACACACACACACACACACACACACACACAAACACACACACACACACACTCACACACGTGATTATAAAAACAAAGCTAACGGACTGTATCTATCGTTTGCAGGAGAGACGTTCAAGATGACACGTTTTGCCTACCCCCGTGGGAACAGCATCTGCAGCAAGCACGCACCATGCCAACTGTGAACAATTTGTGTCTAACCAGAACCACACACCAACAATATTACAGCTTCTACCATCACTCACATTGTGACCATCAGTGCGGCTTCAGAACCGTTCACCAACAATATTAAAGCTCACATTGAGGCCATCAGTGTGCTTCAGACACTCGCCCGTCTCGCCATCACGGCGAGGTAATCATTCTCCTGAATACATACATAAACCATTTCCTCATTCCGAAAGAATCGCTGTTCATTTATTTCTTGGAATCATCACATGCAACATCATGATAGATAACCCGTGGATATACTTCAAAATGAAAATAATTTTACTAGTACTTGCAAATTGTCTGATAAGAACACTGCCTTTGAATTTGGATGGGTCGCCGGGATCGTACATCATGTACCCAGCCTGGGATGTGTGTTTTAACGATTCTATCTCGTTCGAATTCAAAACTAAGAGCGCCAATTCACTGCTTTTGTACATGGAGAAGGGAGAGCACTCTCAGGAGCTGAAGTTGTTCAAAGGGGGAGCCAGGCTCCGGGTCAACACACGTGACGGAACTTTCATCATTCGCTCAGGTGAGACCAGTTTCTTTCTTGCTGTCCATTCTTTATTTCGCGAATTCTCGGCATTTTTTCTTTAATTCATTTTGTCCTTTTTTTTTGTTTAGCTTAGTGTCCAAGTTTGTATCCAAATGTCTGTCTTACTTTATTTGTTTTAGTTTAGTACAAGCGGTGGCACGGAGTGAGGCAGACAGACATAAAGATATACATAATTACATACATAGTAATCATTTTATTAACATTCACTCTTACACACACACACACACACTACACCACACACACACACACACTACACACACACACACACACACACACACACTACACCACACACACACACACTACACCACACACACACACACACACACACTACACCACACACACACACACACACTACACCACACACACACACACACACTACACCACACACACACACACACTACACCACACACACACTACACCACACACACACTACACCACACACACACACACACACTACACCACACACATACACACACACACACTACACCACACACACACACACACACACACACACACACACACACACACACTACACCACACACACACACACTACACCACACACACACACTACACCACACACACACACACACACACACACTACACCACACACACACACACACAGACACACTACACCACACACATACACACACACACACACACACTACACCACACACATACACACACACTACACCACACACACACACACACTACACCACACACACACACACACTACACCACACACACGCACACACACACACACACACTACACCACACACACACTACACCACACACACACACTACACCACACACACACTACACCACACACACACACACTACACCACACACACACTACACCACACACACACACACACACACACACACACACACTACACACACACACTACACCACACACACACACACACACACACATAATCATCCAGTGCCTTGCCGGCTGGCGTAGGCGATCATGCCTCTCCACAAATTGTGATCTACGACGTCATAGATCAATTCATGTGTTGACCCCCTTTCGTGCCATGACACAAGAATGTCAATAATCTTTTCACACTGTCTTTTTCGATCTCTCTTTCCGCAAATATTTCGGTTGTCACAACATTTTCCAGTTTTTGTCTTCTCATAACGTCGCCAAAAAACGATGAATGCCTCTTTCTGTTGTTTGTGATAAGATATCTTTGCGACTCAGCTTCACTTAAAACATCATGATTGCTCATTTTGGCTGTAAAACTAATTTTCAGCATTCTTTTATAAAACCACAACTCCAAGGCTTTCGGAGATGTTTGTTTCACCTGTACTAATTGTCCAGGACTCGCTAGCCGTAGTTTAAACTGGTTCTATGTAACATGCATATTCGGCAGCTTCTGCAGCTTGTCTTGTTTCAGACGTATTGGTGTGACCTTTCCTCTGGAGTAAACTAGACAGGTGTTGCAGATCACGGAGTCTGAATAGAATATAACTGCCATAGATGAAGTCAAAGCTCCGAGTAAAATGTATATATGTCCGTTTATTAGTCCAGGAATAAAAACAAATACAATGAAGTCAAACACGTCTATTTATAATAGTCCGACGTTCATTTGGCTAATCACATTCTCTCCTTCTCTTGTTTCCATCACTCAACTTTCACTACTGCTCAAGGTTACTCCTATTTATCTGGACTCTTTCAGAAACAATAAACAACACCGCACATGACTAACGACAAACCTCACTCCGACTGGGCGAACCATATTCTCTCATTTCTCTGTATAAGGCATTCTTGCTTCGACATGTCTCTACCAACAATACTAAATCTGTTTTATGAAATGTTATTCAAAATGTTAACTCTCTTTCTGTCAGCCTGTCATAAAATTTTCATTAATTCTGTCCAGCACCAGACATTCTAAACAAAAGACATCACACCTTTCCAATCACCTTCTTTATACTTCCTAACTTTCGCATACTCACTTACTCTATCCTCCACGTTTTATCAGCGTCACTCATCAGCCATTCTTCGCATATTCACACGGCATTCGTATTTATACTTCTCATATGCATTGACCATTGTGTACAAACAAGCCTGTTACACAGGCCGAGAGAGGGATCATTCTGCATTTGCCACACATGGTCTCTACAATTCAGCCCAGACTTTGTGCTATGGAGAGGTATAACTCCATCCCTGGTCCCGGCCACAGGTTGTAGTTATGCCTGTTTTGAAGCCCAGTATAACAAGCTATCGTCTGTCCAGTCGGCCAGGTGCCAGTAATTTACTTAAGCTCACAAGTCAACCCTGCTTAAAATGAATACCAGAGTGGTATAAACCACATCAACCAACGAGTGTCGCTTATTCTACACAATTATGTAGCTAGCAACACATACCCAGTGGGAGTCTCCGTGGCGAAGTGGTCAAGCAGTCTTACTCGGGCTCCGAAGGTTGTGGGTTCGATTCCGGGCCGCGTTCTTCGGTTCAAGAGTGCATTTTGTCGGAGACTCCTGGGGGTTGTCGCTGGAGCTACGTAGTTCGTGCTTTGTGCGACGCTTTCCGCGCTGCGGAAAGAGACTGAGCCATACGGGATAAAAACCCGGTGCAATGAAGTCGACATTGTCCACCTTTAAGTGACTTTTTAAGCGACAAACCCAGTGCGCCCTAGAACCGTGTTTAAGTGTCTTCTACTTGTTGCCTTGACCTGTCTACTCCCCAGGTGAGTCCTTGAACGACAACACCTGGCACACGGTGCTAGTAAACCAGGTCGGGGGCTTGATGTCTCTAAAAGTGGACAACCTGGAATACAGTCGCTACTTCTCGGAAGCCATGCAGCACCATATACTATCATCCAATAACCAGACTTTCATCTTTGTCGGCGGATTACCAGCTGAATACGAAAATCTCAAATTCTCATCGCTAGCTTCACCAGCAGTCGTTCTGGAGCCCAGATTCCGGGGATCTATACGGAACTTCTCCTATAGAAACTGTCAGAACGATGTGGTCAGTCCTGTGCCTCTGGCGTCCAGTGGGATCTTAACACGGGATGTGGATCTGTGTGACACTAGGAACCCTTGCTTGAACGAGGGCAAGTGTCTGCCTACAGACCAAGGAGTCGCGTGTGATTGTTCTCATCTGGAGTTCCAGGGGGATTTTTGCGAAAGCCGTAAGTAGCTAAGTGTTTTTGACTGTTTTATTTATCAAATATCCTTCTGGTTCATGTTTCTTAACTCTTAGTAGCTGTTTTAACTCTCGGCAGTCTGAACTCTTGTCTGTCTTAACTGTTGGCTGTCTTAACTGTTGGCTGTCTTAACTGTTGGCTGTCTTAACTCTTAGCAGTCTTAACTCACGGCAGTCTTAACTCTTGTCTGTCTTAACTCTTAGCAGTCTTAACTCTTGGCAGTCTTAACTGTTGGCTGTCTTAACTCTTGTCTGTCTTAACTGTTGGCTGTCTTAACTCTTGTCTGTCTTAACAGATGGCTGTCTTAACTCTTGTCTGTCTTAACTGTTGGCTGTCTTAACTGTTGGCTGTCTTAACTGTTGGCTGTCTTAACTGTTGGCTGTCTTAACTGTTGGCTGTCTTAACTGTTGGCTGTCTTAACTCTTGTCTGTCTTAACTCTTGTCTGTCTTAACTGTTGGCTGCCTTAACTCTTGTCTGTCTTAACTCTTGTCTGTCTTAACTGTTGGCTGTCTTAACTCTTGTCTGTGTTAATTCTTGTCTGTCTTAACTGTTGGCTGTCTTAACTGTTGGCTGTCTTAACTGTTGGCTGTCTCAACTGTTGGCTGTCTTAACTCTTGTCTGTCTTAACTGTTGGCTGTATTAACTCTTAGCAGTCTTAACTCTTGGCAGTCTTAACTGTTGGCTGTCTTAACTCTTGTCTGTCTTAACTGTTGGCTGTCTTAACTCTTGTCTGTCTTAACTGTTGGCTGTCTTAACTGTTGGCTGTCTTAACAGTTGGCTGTCTTAACTGTTGGCTGTCTTAACTGTTGGCTGTCTTAACTTTTGGCTGTCTTAACTGTTGGCTGTCTTAACTCTAGTCTGTCTTAACTGTTGGCTGTCTTAACTCTTGTCTGTCTTAACTGTTGGCTGTCTTAACTCTTGTCTGTCTTAACTGTTGGCTGTCTTAACTGTTGGCTGTCTTAACTGTTGGCTGTCTTAACTGTTGGCTGTCTTAACTCTTAGCAATCTTAACTCTTAGCAGTCTTAACTCTTGGCAGTCTTAACTGTTGGCTGACTTAACTCTTGTCTGTTTAACTGTTGGCTGTCTTAACTCTTGTCTGTCTTAACTCTTGTTTGTCTTAACTGTTGGCTGTCTTAACTCTTGTCTGTCTTAACTGTTGGCTGTCTTAACTGTTGGCTATCTTAACTGTTGGCTGTCTTAACTCTTGTCTGTCTTAACTGTTGGCTGTCTTAACTGTTGGCTGTCTTAACTGTTGGCTGTCTTAACTCTTGTCTGTCTTAACTGTTGGCTGTCTTAACTGTTGGCTGTCTTAACTGTTGGCTGTCTTAACTGTTGGCTGTCTTAACTGTTGGCTGTCTTAACTCTTAGCAGTCTTAACTCTTAGCAGTCTTAACTCTTAGCAGTCTTAACTCTTAGCAGTCTTAACTCTTAGCAGTCTTAACTGTTGGCTGTCTTAACTCTTGTCTGTCTTAACTGTTGGCTGTCTTAACTGTTGGCTGTCTTAACTCTTAGCAGTCTTAACTCTTAGCAGTCTTAACTCTTAGCAGTCTTCACTCTTAGCAGTCTTATCTCTTAGCAGTCTTAACTCTTAGCAGTCTTAACTGTTGGCTGTTTTAACTGTTGGCTGTCTTAACTGTTGGCTGTCTTAACTCTTGTCTGTCTTAACTGTTGGCTGTCTTAACTCTTGTCTGTCTTAACTGTTGGCTGTCTTAACTGTTGGCTGTCTTAACTCTTAGCAGTCTCAACTCTTGGCAGTCTTAACTGTTGGCTGTCTTAACTCTTGTCTGTCTTAACTGTTGGCTGTCTTAACTCTTGTCTGTCTTAACTGTGGGCTGTCTTAACTCTTGTCAGTCTTAACTGTTGGCTGTCTTAACTGTTGGCTGTCTTAACTGTTGGCTGTCTTAACTCTTAGCAGTCTTAACTGTTGGCTGTCTTAACTCTTGTCTGTCTTAACTGTTGGCTGTCTTAACTCTTAGCAGTCTTAACTGTTGGCTGTCTTAACTGTTGGCTGTCTTAACTCTTAGCAGTCTTAACTCTTGGCAGTCTTAACTGTTGGCTGTCTTAACTCTTGTCTGTCTTAACTGTTGGCTGTCTTAACTCTTGTCTGTCTTAACTGTTGGCTGTCTTAACTGTTGGCTGTCTTAACTGTTGGCTGTCTTAACTGTTGGCTGTCTTAACTGTTGGCTGTCTTAACTCTTAGCAGTCTTAACTCTTAGCAGTCTTAACTCTTGGCAGTCTTAACTCTTAGCAGTCTTAACTCTTAGCAGTCTTAACTGTTGGCTGTCTTAACTCTTAGCAGTCTTAACTGTTGGCTGTCTTAACACTTGTCTGTCTTAACTGTTGGCTGTCTTAACTCTTAGCAGTCTTAACTGTTGGCTGTCTTAACTGTTGGCTGTCTTAACTCTTAGCAGTCTTAACTCTTGGCAGTCTTAACTGTTGGCTGTCTTAACTCTTGTCTGTCTTAACTGTTGGCTGTCTTAACTCTTGTTTGTCATAACTGTTGGCTGTCTTAACTCTTGTCTGTCTTAACTCTTGGCTGTCTTATCTGTTGGCTGTCTTAACTGTTGGCTGTCTTAACTCTTAGCAGTCTTAACTCTTAACAGTCTTAACTCTTGGCAGTCTTAACTCTTAGCAGTCTTAACTCTTAGCAGTCTTAACTGTTGGCTGTCTTAACTCTTGTCTGTCTTAACTGTTGGCTGTCTTAACTCTTAGCAGTCTTAACTGTTGGCTGTCTTAACTGTTGGCTGTCTTAACTCTTAGCAGTCTTAACTCTTGGCAGTCTTAATTGTTGGCTGTCTTAACTCTTTTCTGTCTTAACTGTTGGCTGTCTTAACTGTTGGCTGTCTTAACTGTTAGCTGTCTTAACTCTTGTCTGTCTTAACTGTTGGCTGTCTTAACTGTTGGCTGTCTTAACTGTTGGCTGTCTTAACTGTTGGCTGTCTTAACTCTTAGCAGTCTTAACTCTTAGCAGTCTTAACTCTTGGCAGTCTTAACTGTTGGCTGACTTAACTCTTGTCTGTTTAACTGTTTGCTGTCTTAACTCTTGTCTGTCTTAACTGTTGGCTGTCTTAACTGTTGGCTGTCTTAACTGTTGGCTGTCTTAACTCTTAGCAGTCTTAACTCTTGGCAGTCTTAACTGTTGGCTGTCTTAACTCTTTTCTGTCTTAACTGTTGGCTGTCTTAACTGTTGGCTGTCTTAACTGTTAGCTGTCTTAACTCTTGTCTGTCTTAACTGTTGGCTGTCTTAACTGTTGGCTGTCTTAACTGTTGGCTGTCTTAACTGTTGGCTGTCTTAACTCTTAGCAGTCTTAACTCTTAGCAGTCTTAACTCTTGGCAGTCTTAACTGTTGGCTGACTTAACTCTTGTCTGTTTAACTGTTGGCTGTCTTAACTCTTGTCTGTCTTAACTGTTGGCTGTCTTAACTCTTGTCTGTCTTAACTGTTGGCTGTCTTAACTGTTGGCTGTCTTAACTGTTGGCTGTCTTAACTCTTAGCAGTCTTAACTCTTGGCAGTCTTAACTCTTAGCAGTCTTAACTCTTAGCAGTCTTAACTGTTGGCTGTCTTAACTCTTGTCTGTCTTAACTGTTGGCTGTCTTAACTGTTGGCTGTCTTAACTGTTGGCTGTCTTAACTGTGGGTGTCTTAACTGTTAGCTGTCTTAACTCTTGTCTGTTTTAACTGTTGGCTGTCTTAACTTTTGGCTGTCTTAACTGTTGGCTGTCTTAACTGTTGGCTGTTTTAACTGTTGGCTGTCTTAACTTTTGGCTGTCTTAACTGTTGGCTGTCTTAACTGTTGGCTGTCTTAACTGTTGGCTGTCTTAACTGTTGGCTGTCTTAACTGTTGGCTGTCTTAACTGTTGGCTGTCTTAACTCTAGTCTGTCTTAAATGTTGGCTGTCTTAACTCTTGTCTGTCTTAACTCTTGTCTGTCTTAACTGTTGGCTGTCTTAATTCTTGTCTGTGTTAATTCTTGTCTGTCTTAACTGTTGGCTGTCTTAACTGTTGGCTGTCTTAAATGTTGGCTGTCTTAACTGTTGGCTGTCTTAACTCTTGTCTGTCTTAACTGTTGGCTGTATTAACTCTTAGCAGTCTTAACTGTTGGCTGTCTTAACTCTTGTCTGTCTTAACTGTTGGCTGTCTTAACTCTTGTCTGTCTTAACTGTTGGCTGTCTTAACTGTTGGCTGTCTTAACAGTTGGCTGTCTTAACTGTTGGCTGTCTTAACTGTTGGCTGTCTTAACTGTTGGCTGTCTTAACTGTTGGCTGTCTTAACTGTTGGCTGTCTTAACTCTAGTCTGTCTTAACTGTTGGCTGTCTTAACTGGTGGCTGTCTTAACTGTTGGCTGTATTAACTCTTAGCAGTCTTAACTCTTAGCAGTCTTAACTCTTGGCAGTCTTAACTGTTTGCTGACTTAACTCTTCTCTGTTTAACTTTTGGCTGTCTTAACTCTTGTCTGTCTTAACTGTTGGCTGTCTTAACTCTTGTCTGTCTTAACTGTTGGCTGTCTTAACTGTTGGCGATCTTAACTGTTGGCTGTCTTAACTCTTGTCTGTCTTAACTGTTGGCTGTCTTAACTGTTGGCTGTCTTAACTCTTGTCTGTCTTAACTCTTGGCTGTCTTAACTCTTAGCAGTCTTAACTCTTGGCAGTCTTAACTGTTGGCTGTCTTAACTATTGTCTGTCTTAACTGTTGGCTGTCTTAACTCTTGTCTGTCTTAACTGTTGGCTGTCTTAACTGTTGGCTGTCTTAACTGTTGGCTGTCTTAACTGTTGGCTGTCTTAACTCTTAGCAGTCTTAACTCTTAGCAGTCTTAACTCTTGGCAGTCTTAACTCTTAGCAGTCTTAACTCTTAGCAGTCTTAACTCTTAGCAGTCTTAACTCTTGGCAGTCTTAACTCTTAGCAGTCTTAACTCTTAGCAGTCTTAACTGTTGGCTGTCTTAACTCTTAGCAGTCTTAACTGTTGACTGTCTTAACTCTTGTCTGTCTTAACTGTTGGATGTCTTAAATCTTAGCAGTCTTAACTGTTGGCTGTCTTAACTGTTTGCTGTCTTAACTCTTAGCAGTCTTAACTCTTGGCAGTCTTAACTGTTGGCTGTCTTAACTCTTGTCTGTCTTAACTGTTGGCTGTCTTAACTCTTGTTTGTCATAACTGTTGGCTGTCTTAACTCTTGTCTGTCTTAACTGTTGGCTGTCTTAAATGTTGGCTGTCTTAACTGTTGGCTGTCTTAACTGTTGGCTGTCTTAACTCTTAGCAGTCTTAACTCTTAGCAGTCTTAACTATTGGCAGTCGTCACTCTTAGCAGTCTTAACTCTTAGCAGTCTTAACTGTTGGCTGTCTTAACTCTTGTCTGTCTTAACTGTTGGCTGTCTTAACTCTTAGCAGTCTTAACTGTTGGCTGTCTTAACTGTTGGCTGTCTTAACTCTTAGCAGTCTTAACTCTTGGCAGTCTTAACTGTTGGCTGTCTTAACTCTTGTCTGTCTTAACTGTTGGCTGTCGTAACTGTTGGCTGTCTTAACTGTTGGCTGTCTTAACTCTTAGCAGTCTTAACTCTTAGCAGTCTTAACTCTTAGCAGTCTTAACTCTTAGCAGTCTTAACTGTTGGCTGTCTTAACTGTTGGCTGTCTTAACTGTTGGCTGTCTTAACTGTTGGCTGTCTTAACTGTTGGCTGTCTTAACTGTGGGTGTCTTAACTGTTGGCTGTCTTAACTCTTGTCTGTCTTAACTGTTGGCTGTCTTAACTGTTGGCTGTCTTAACTGTTGTCTGTCTTAACTGTTGGCTGTCTTAACTGTTGGCTGTCTTAACTGTTGACTGTCTTAACTGTTGGCTGTCTTAACTGTTGGCTGTCTTAACTGTTGGCTGTCTTAACTCTTGTCTGTCTTAACTGTTGGCTGTCTTAACTCTTAGCAGTCTTAACTCTTAGCAGTCTTAACTCTTAGCAGTCTTAACTCTTAGCAGTCTTAACTCTACAATTTCTTGACATTCCTGACATGCGACTGGCTCCTCCTCGTGTCAGATAGACGGGCGGACAGATTCACTGACAGACCGAAAGACAGAATGGAAATGGAGCGGATGGCTAACGTAGCGGAAGTACGGGTGGACAGACAGACATAATAATAGATTACTCTACTAACTAACTTACAGACCAACAGACTAACGCATGGACATCATGAAAGACGGAAGAACAGACTCACAGACCGACTAACAGATGAAGGAATACACTGGAAGATAAACACACAGATAAACAGGAGGTCAGGCATACTGATAGATAAACGGGCAGACAGATTAACAGACGGAGTTACAGACGGATGGACAAAATGATAGACAGACAGAACTGACAGAATAGCTGAACAAATGACGGACGAAATGACAGACAAACAGAACTGACAGAGTAGCTGAACCAAGGACGGACAAAATGACAGACAGACAAACAGAACTGACAGAATAGCTGAACAAATGACGGACGAAATGACAGACAATCAGAACTGACAGAGTAGCTGAACCAAGGACGGACAAAATGACAGACAGACAAACAGAACTGACAGAGTAGCTGAGCCAAAGACGGACAAAATGGCAGACAGACAGAACTGACAGAGTAGCTGAGCCAAAGACGGACAAAATGGCAGACAGACAGAACTGACAGAGTAGCTGAGCCAAAGACGGACAAAATGGCAGACAGACAGAACTGACAGAGTAGCTGAGCCAAAGACGGACAAAATGGCAGACAGACAGAATTGACAGAGTAGCTGAGCCAAGGACGGACAAAATGGCAGACAGACAGAACTGACAGAGTAGCTGAGCCAAGGACGGACAGACGGGGCAGTAAAGGCGCCAGACATGATATTGTTGACAACAGCCCTAGATTGCCCATTGGTCTGTAACAATATGAGGCTAGCACCTTATACAGAATAGACCTCAAACCATGCTTGCTTGCTTGCTTGTGTTCATTGGCTTGAGCTCCAACGCGAAGTCCTGTATGTCGGATGAAGGCATCCTGTTGTCCAACTTCAGTGTGATGTCATACAGGACCTGAGTTTTGCGTGAGTATCCGTTGTCCCATGTCTGGCTTATTGGTGTGCAGACTGGTGGTTCCTCGCCATACAGGCAGACACTCTCCGACTTCGGAGGAATTGGCGATCCTATTGACCTCAGCCAGGACCCCGAAAGGACCTGTTGCCCAGGACGCTCGACGAGGACGCGTCAATAGGTCTTGGCCAGTATATAACCCGGCCCTGGTGCCTTGGAAACACCTCTGCATCCCTTACCTCAAACCATGAAACATGGTCCTTACTTTACTTTACTTTACTTTACTTTAAAAGATGCAGCAATAATGTAATAAGCAACTGACTTTAATAGTTAGAAGTCAGTTTAGTGAGTGAGTGAGTGATGAAGACAATTGAGTGATTGGGTGAGTGAGTGACATAGACAATTAAGTGATTAAATGAGTGATTGATTGAGTGAGTGTTGTAGACAATTGCGTGATCGAGTGAGTGATTTATGTAGACAGTTCAGTGATTGAATGAGTGAGTGAGTGATGTAGGCAATTGCCTAACTGAGTGAGTTCTGTTGAGTGATTGAATGCGTTATTTAGTGTGAGACGAACATACTATGTCATTTATTATTTGTGTGACGGCTGGAACATAAACATTTCTGAGTGACCAAACTCCCCTGGGAATTTCTGTTCATTATTACATACGGTCATCTGGAAAATGGCTGAACTGACAGACTGGCCAGCGGTCAGTCGCATCGATCTGTGAATAAGAAAGTGCCAAGCTAATCATATTCATGCTGTCGGATGCTATGGAAACACGAGTCTACGTAAAATGTTGGACTGGAATAGGGAAGGGGAAGTATTGCAGTCAGCCGACACACAATCACCCGGATAGACAGACAAGCAGACAGACAGATGGAGCGAACAAATGAACGAACGACATTTATTTTCCTAAGGTTACGAATTGTTCACACAAGTGCGTCCAATGTTTTGCTCATCTAATCTCTCTAGTTTAGAAGCAGATGGTTTTGCCTTGAATTTCAGTAGTCCGAGGCGTCTGTCGTTTACGCTTCAATTACAAATTAATGAATTAAAATTAAACTTAAACTTAAACAGCCAGTAAATTCTGCGTTGAGTGCAACGTCCTTTAATGGACATGCAACTAACTGTACATATAATAGTTCATTCATATCTCTAATTTTTGTGTGTGCATATCCCTTACAGGACGTTGCAGTCAACATCAGCATTTTTCAGTTGCTGTTGATGTACTAGGCAAGATTACGCTCAGTAGTTTGCCATTGCTTTATGAGCGACCGGCTCACATACCCCTGTAAGTTACCAGCGCGGCTCGAATCGCTGCCGGTTCGATATCTCTAATTAGGTTAATATTAAACAAAAACAGTATATACATTATAAACGCATAGGAAGGATACAAACATCATTGCTACATGCTAATTAACTGATTATCGTCAAGGTAATTGTAAAAAGGATACGGGAAATATACCATAGAACAAGACAGAAGTTTGGTGAGTGTATTGGGATGTTTTTTGGTTTTTAATGGGACACGTAGTCTGTACTGAGATAGTGTTTAACAGCTTGTGATTGTGTCTATAGGAGCTGGTGGTATCTTTGATCGCCTTCCGTGTTAAGATTCTTGAAATGCACAATGTGGTAGTCCACATGCCTGTAAATTACGCTCGCAACCTTAGTCAAACGTTTAAGTTAACAGGATACGGATAAGTGAGTACCCTGTTTTGTGGGACTCCTGCTGACTGCAAAGGGCGCCCCAGAGATGTACCCAGATAGACTGTCCCTGTGTTAGCCACATCGTTGCTGTTCCCCCGTCCTCTGCCACGGGGAGGTGCGGTTGCATTGAGTTTGTGGCATTAGTGGCATTTCTCTAACTTGTCAACACTTTTACAGGACAGCTGTGGAATATTCCGCACTTTTAGAGGTCAGCTGTGGAATATTCAGTTGGTGCCTTCTGTCTTTTGTACTGCTAATTATTTCTGATTCTCCCATGTCACACTGTCCAGCATTTTCTCTCTTGGTCTTCCCCTGCTTCTCTTCCCCTCCAATCTTTCCGTTTCGACGACATACTCCAGCTTTTCCCTTGTCATTCTCCTGATGCCTACAGAATATGGACAGTCCTCTTCTAATGCCAGTAACCAGTTCTCTTTGTGAGTTAACGTCTTTCATGATATCTTCATTGCTCTTTATATCTGTCCATGGTTTTCTCATCATTCTTCTGTAAAACCACATCTCGACATCCTCCACTACATTCCTCAAATGTCCACGATTCGTTTACATACATCAAGTTAAACCCAACACTACTCTTAATAACTCCTTCCCCCACCTCGATTAGCAAAGATAAATTACAGAGAATTTTCTTCATCTTATAAACAATGCTGCCTTTGCTTGGGGTATTCCACATCTTCCATCTGCTGTTATTAAAGTACCCAAATACTTCAATATATTGACTTGTTTCAGAGTGGTTCCATTCACTGTAATGTTACATTTGGGTATGCACTATTTATTTGTAATAACCTTACTTTTGTTTTTCTGCTGTTCAGATTAAGTCGATTCTGACGACTTACTGTTGCAGCTGTCTATTATTTCCTGTAACCGTCTGTCATTTCCAGCGATCAAAACGACGTGGTTAATATAAGGCAGGTTTGTCTTTTATACATCCTTCTTCACGTCTTCTGGGTCGTTTCTTTTATCTCTTCATGCATTCGTCTTGTATGCTGATTCCATTCATATCTTCTATATCTAAGCATGTTTGTAAGCCACTGTTGTATTGCCTGTTTGCATCAAATGGTGAATAGAGTTGAGTTGAGTTAAGAACCGACATCACTGCACTCAGGACATTCCCATACGTGCTCCGTCCCCTCGTTCAACAGCCAGCGAAGAGTCGCACTACTAATCGTTCCCACCGCTATCTGATTAAAAGTTCTCCTGGTCTTCCCTCTCAGTTGTGAGGTTCTTCCAGAACCCCTGCCTATCCCCCGCAATCTCATTCTTTCCACATATGGGTTCTCAATCTATTGCCTTCTCCACCTGCTCCCTCAAGCGCAAGTCCACCCCCCCCCCCCCCTCACTGTCCATAGGCAATCTCCTACCAAGAGGTACATTCCCTACTAGCCTATCAGCCTGTTCATTCCCCCCGAACCCCCGCATGGCCAAGGCAAATTATCCATACAATTCTCACAATCTGTGACCCCTGAAGCGACAATAGCCATTCCACACGAAACATTCCTTTCTCCACCTTACTAAGCATACTCTTTGAACCCATAATGAATACAACGTGTGTTGCTGTAGTCTGCTCTAGCCAACGGAATGCCGCTGTTACTGCCTTCACCTCCATTCTCATGCTGGAGGTCGTAGTCTCATATGCCAGACTCCCCTTTTTCAAGACTCGTCCATTAGCCTTTGCAATAAGCCCCAACCACTACGTCTGTTTCTCACCACTGACCCATCGGTGTAGATGACTATGTCACCTTGATGTGTGTTACTCTGGATCAGCTGTTGCACTTCAACTCAGTGCGGCCCACTGCCCATTCCCTGCACAGCACCAAATAATGATCTCATTATTATCATGTAACGGGTCCTTTGTTATACCTCGGTCTCCTCACATCTTGTATCTCCACTTGATCTGTCCACCCAGTCTATGCCCACTTGATCTCTGTCCATGTGGCCTGTGTCCACTGGATCCCCGCCGCCTCGTACAACAAACATACACTGGTACAATTAAATAACACATCAATATATATATATATATATATATATATATATATATATATATATATATATATATATATATATATATACTCATAGGCACCTTGCCGTCTTGACAGACGATAGTTTGTGCTTTAAAAAGGCATAATAACGTTTACCTATGGCAGTAGCGAATAGGACTGATAAGGCCAATTCGCGCTGTAAATGTTCGTTCACAGTGTGTGCATGTGAACACATGGTCATTTCCACCATCGTGCACCATCTTACGCCTCACACGCTCGGTGTGTGACTTATCTCAAATAATTTTCTCCTTTGTCATTATTCCATTTCTGATCTTTGCCCTCCATGCAACACGTTCAGCGGCGACTTGCTCCCACTGTGCATTATTGTCATCAAATGCAGCCTTTACTTCCCAGAACAATTTTCGGTTCACTTTTGATGGGCCATGTAGAGAATCAACAGACGAACAAAACTGTTTTCTCTATATTCATGGCTATACCATCTTGACGTAAGCTTGCAAAGCCTGCAAGTAAACAAATCACCAGGAATGGCTTTCTATCTGAGAAGTGTACTTTGACACCAGTCAAGCTACCCAGCCAGTCCAGCTTCAATGTGTTACATATCAAACTGATAATTACACCCACTGGAGGGCAGACTCAGTGGAGTGTGTAATTAAACCCCACCAGACATGAAGCAAGCAAACCAGGTTACCAACAGAGTTGTAAACTGGCAGCTGACCCTGAGAACCTAATTGTTCCTTTGACATGGCACCTGATAAGCAGAGCTAGGAAATCGCCCAACCGCGATGGCTGACCTCCATCTGAAACAGACTAGAGGTGCAAGGTGTGAAATCACTGATAAGACTCAGACTGGCAGACTCAGGGAGGTGTGAAACAGATCTGATAAGGCAATTAGAGCAAGACTGGCCACACAAAGTAAATGTTGGCTATTGAAACTGAAGCAGGAATGCTTGAGGGTGTGATAGCAAGTTTTGCAGTTAGAATTGCAATTAACGCCAGGGGGAGATAAAGAAGAATTTATGACTGGAATTCCTGGGAGATAATACTGTCGGCTGGACTCAGCATAAAACAGGCTGTTAGCTCTGGTCATGTTAGAAAATGTTTGACTTCAGAACAGGCGAGGCAGCCAGCTCAATGTTTGTAGTCATATGAATGATTCTGATGTTGCTAGATTTCACTAGGAAAGTTATTTCTTAGTAACTATCTAAGTCTTTTAGATGTATGTACTGATTTCCAGTCTATATCTGAGCTAGGTTATCGCAACTATCATTGTCGTAGGTTACTGGAGTGTGCACTATTATTCTTCAGTTCTGTGTACAATATCATATTGCTATAAGGGTTTTTCTTACTATACAAGTTGTTCTTACTATACCTTTTGTGAGGCAGACTTTTGACTTTCATTTATCATGTTAGATGTCTGTTACTCTATGGACCCTGTTAGTTTCTCAGTCGTTGTAGATAATCATGTTACTACAACTTGTTTGCATTTCATATGTAGGAATACTTTCATATGCCTAATGTTTAAGTATATGTTGGATGTATGTATTTGTAACTTCATATGAATATACGATGCTAGGACTATGCTTCGTACATATTCTTTTTGTGTATATACGTCTCATTTCGTATACATACAAACTAACTAGTGCATTATGCTATTATGTTAAAGTATCATACTATGTCTAGTTTAATCAATATGTTTATGTGTATTGGATGTTTGATATATTGAGTTGTCATATGCAACCTACCAATATGAAGTGTTATGTTATGGTGCGCGCATTGGCACCTTGCCTATCGATTGCATTGGAAGCAGATGTGGAATGGTACAGACATTATCCACAATGGGTATAGAGTATATGGTGCTAAACCTTTTCAGTGTATTGTGGGCGTGCGTTCACGGTAATTCACGAAAACCTGGCACATGTACTGGTCACGGCTTGTAAGCCAGGATGACCCGGTACTATTATAATACCATTACCAACCCTGTGATCTGCTAAACCAACTGTGGACGGAGCGGCTTACGACACAGAATTTCTGTATTAGCGACATAGACATGGGGCGGCAGAAATGTAATAATTACAGGCGTGTGAGACAATTGAAAAGCCCGCCCCAGACTAAAGACAGTAGGGAGAAGGAGGATGGTGAACGCAGTAGAGCTGGAAGATAAACTTGGCCAGACTGGTCATTGTATATGTGTGTATGTACTAATTAGGATTGTACTGATGTAGAACTAGATATAACACATTCTTGACTTTCTTCAAGCTCTCACAAAGAGCGCCTATGTTTAAGATCTCAAGAACGAGTGATGACTAGGTAGTGCCAGGACTGACAGGAGTCAGAATACCAGCAAGCTGTTTTTTGTTTTTACTGGAGAGAGGGGATCTGGACCACAGATCCAGATAGTTCAAGTAACAGTAAAGTTATGTAATGTTTCTCATCACAATATGTTATATGATTTCATCATCATCATATTGAAAACCATCAGATGTCTATGATTATGATTAGTAAATAAATGTTGTAGTGTTGTAACTCATAGTTCTGTCATTATATTAATTTCCAATTGTGCATACGTGTTGTGTGTGTGCATTGGTGGGGGTTCACTTAAACACCAAATTGGGCACGCAGGCCCGTCTAACATTCTGTCCTTTTGGAAGGGAGCAGTCAGGGAGAAAAACTGGTACTGGGATAGTTGTCAATTACACTTCAATTTAGACTTAAAAATCTATCCTAGCTAACCTTCTCTTTCCTATTCCTTGGAGAATATTCAGCACAGTTCATTTCAATTTTGTAACGAGCCACTTGGAGCTGTACGTTGGATATTCAGGGCTTAATCTATAGTTCAGCCATATAGATTTTGTCCCTAGTCAGTTTCTGACTATTTGGGGTTGCTCGCCAGTGAATAATACTTTCATCTAGGCGGTGGCCACCCCGACTTCTGACAGATTGGGAGCTCGTCCGGGATCCTGCACCAGGATTCTAGTAATCATAGTGATTCTACTAGACCCTAGACATATGAGTTTTAAAAGTTAACTCTTGTAATCTTCAATCATCAAAATAGTCTAATATCAATGTAGCTAATTTTATTTGAGGAAGTTACAGTGTATAGATATAACTTTTCAAAAGTGTATAACAGATAAGAACTTATGAGAAAACTACCATCATCTATCATTTATTGATAATTGCTTTAATTATTATCAATTAGTGTTACCATTCATCATTTAATGATAAGTGAACACCTTAATCATATTTACATTGATGTGTTTGATGATTTAACTGCTTGACTGATTTGCATTTTATGCTAATATATGCCATGTTTATTTTGACATGTATGCAGTGCATTTTAATGTTTATTTTGAGGCTAAACTATACACATTGGATAGCGTAGACTGTCAGTAGTTAACTCTTGTCTTTCTAGCTTAGATCTGATTTTTGATATATACATAGGAGCTTACCTAAATATAGTCATTAGCAATTATGGACTTTAGTTACTGGAATCTCGAAGAGGACATGAAGGCGCGCGCAGATTTCTCAGAGACCGCGAGAGGGTAGGGCATAAGAGAAGGCTTAAAGGGGGAGCAACTAGAAACATGTATCATAGCAGAGTTAGAATGGTGGGACCAAGAAGAAGAAATGATGTTTAAACGTAATAAAGAGTTCTTTGACGCACAAGAGCGTAGCAAAACTGAAGGAGTAGAGATGGAGAAAATGCATATGGAAGCAGTCAATGCGGGGAAACTAACCTTTCTAGTGGAACATAAGGTAGGAGATACGGATGCCCACCCAACCAGGAAGGAAGGGCCATCTTTGTCACCCACGGCGGAATCAGAGTTAGTGGACCGGGAACTACAGGTTCTCATTCGACCCAGTCCGAAACAGAAAAGAGGGAAAAAGAAACGTGCCAAGGGCACTTTAAACAGTCACAAACGTGATAACTGTTTGCACCTCGGCAATAGTGGTTTAACAGTAGAGGACCTTCAGGAAAACCACTTGACTGCTACGAGAAATGAATCTCGAGAGAAAGAGGAACTGAAGACAATCTTTAATGAGGTCGCAGGCAGAGACCTAGCCGATTCTCACATTCCCTTCTGTTCACAGAATCACGAAGTGGAATTACATCTGACTGAAATAGGGAGGAAGGAAGAAACGGAATCCCAGGTGAATTTCACTACTGCAACGCGGGAAGAATCACTAATTATCAGTTCAGATAATTTACCTATTAACAGTTACCCAGAGGACAACTGTTTGCACTACAAGATTAGTGAATTAACTGGTTTGCCAGTACAAGACTCCCAGGAATCTCATTTTACTTCAACGAGAGGTGAAACTAAAGAGGAAGATGACCTGAGGACATCTTTTAAGGAGGTCAGAGATGGAGAGATAACTGACACTTAAATTCCCTTTAGCTTGGGCAAGCAAGCAGTGGGATTAAATTTGACTGACAGTGGGATGAAGGACGATCCGGAACCCCTTGTGATCTTTGAGGCTGCAGCTCAGGAAAAGACACTAGATCTCAGTTCAAATCATTTACCTAAAGTGATGGATTGCTTAGGCACAAGCCCACCACAGGATTTATCTCAACTGGACTTCGCCCATGAAAGCACTACCAGAGAGAAACATCCAGACAAGGAAACATTTCCAGTTGTTATCTCGGAGTATACCAGTTCGGAGACCCAGGAAACAGGGAATTGTCATGAGCCAGAGTATGGACTCTCATATTGTGCAGACAACATTGTCTGTAGTTGCTAAAGAAGAAAATTCTTTGCACAAGATGGAGGAAGAAACGCCTATCATCTCAATAGCTGAAGTTATGGAATTCCAGCGACAGGAACCTGAAGTAACAGAAGTCAAGGGTGGTTTGGAATCAAGACTCTTAGGACTAAATCTTCTCTTCAGTCAGGTCGATTTGATAGGAGTAGATCAGCTATTTGTGGGTACTTTATTCAAAAGTAACTCAACTTTATCGCCCTTGAGTAACTATGTTATCTCTCAAGGCAGGACAACTTGGCACAATAAATTTCAAATTTCTAGCACGGTTTTTACAAGAAACTCTAATGCAGAGAAACCAAGCCCGTTAACTGATTATCAGGTGAAGAAACCGCGGTACAAAGGAGGGAAGATTGTTACGCCCGACTTTGAAGGAGGAAAGCGCCAGTTGAATTTATATCATGGGACCATGATGTGTAACATTATTCCTTTAAAAAGGGAGTTATTGATGGACCAGTTAAGGATCTATAAGGATGGAGGGAAATCACGGAGACAAGCTTTGCTGTGGCCAGCTTATGCGAGACTTCACTACGGGGACATCCTCGGCTGAAAGGATTAAATAACGTGAGTGAGTGGTGTAAAACAGTTGCCCAGAGGCGTCGAAGAATCCCGTTGATTGTGATCTTTCCCAGAAGGGTAAAATTACAACCTCCTAACAATTACTGGATTTTACCAAGCTATTGCATGGAATCCCGGCCGAAGACCAGGTACAAGAACCTATCCAGAGTATCCTTGGATTATGGAAATGGGACGTCTTTATGCAGATGCAGGACAACCCACTGCCACAAGGAATATTGGAAACCTTTAGGCAGATACAGAACGGAGAGTGCTTAGGCATTATTCTGGGATGTACGGCGTGCTTTGACAAAAGATTTCTGGCAGAAATTTTTTTTAAAGGGGAAGCTCTGTCATGAAATGCAGCCTTTACTTCCCAGAACAATTTTCGGTTCACTTTTGATGGGCCATGTAGAGAATCAACAGACGAACAAAACTGTTTTCTCTATATTCAAGGCTATGCCATCTTGACGTAAGCTTGCAAAGCCTGCAAGTAAACAAACCACCAGGAATAGCTTTCTATTTGAGAAGTGTACTTTGACACCAGTCAAGCTACCCAGCCAGTCCAGCTTCAAGGTGTTACATATCAAACTGATAATTACACCCACTGGAGGGCAGACTCAGTGGAGTGTGTAATTAACCCCACCAGACATGAAGCAAGCAAACCAGGTTACCAACATAGTTGTAAACTGGCAGCTGACCCTGAGAACCTAATTGTTCCTATGACATGACACCTGATAAGCAGAGCTAAGACATTGGCCAACCGCGATGGCTGACCTCCATCTGAAACAGACTAGAGGTGCAAGGGGTGAAATCACTGATAAGACTCAGACTGGCAGACTCAGGGAGGTGTGAAACAGATCTGATAAGGCAATTAGAGCAAGACTGGCCACACAAAGTAAATGTTGGCTATTGAAACTGAAGCAGGAATGCTTGAGGGTGTGATAGCAAGTTTTGCAGTTAGAATTGCAATTAACGCCAGGGGGAGATAAAGAAGAATTTATGACTGGAATTCCTGGGAGATAATACTGTCGGCTGGACTCAGCATAAATTAGGCTGTTAGCTCTGGTCATGTTAGAAAATGTTTGACTTCAGAACAGGTGAGGCAGCCAGCTCAATGTTTGTAGTCATATGAATGATTCTGATGTTGCTAGATTTCACTAGGAAAATTATTTCTTAGTAACTATCTAAGTCTTTTAGATGTATGTACTGATTTCCAGTCTATATCTGAGCTAGGTTATCGCAACTATCATTGTCGTAGGTTACTGGAGTGTGCACTATTATTCTTCAGTTCTGTGTACAATATCATATTGCTATAAGGGTTGTTCTTACTATACAAGTTGTTCTTACTATACCTTTTGTGAGGCAGACTTTTGACTTTCATTTATCATGTTAGATGTCTGTTACTCTATGGACCCTATTAGTTTCTCAGTCGTTGTAGATAATCATGTTACTACAACTTGTTTGCATTTCATATGTAGGAATACTTTCATATGCCTAATGTTTAAGTATATGTTGGATGTATGTATTTGTAACTTCATATGAATATACGATGCTAGGACTATGCTTCGTACATATTCTTTTTGTGTATATACGTCTCATTTCGTATACATACAAACTAACTAGTGCATTATGCTATTATGTTAAAGTATCATAATATGTCTAGTTTAATTAATATGTTTATGTGTATTGGATGTTTGATATATTGAGTTGTCATATGCAAACCTACCACTATGAAGTGTTATGTTATGGTGCGCGCATTGGCACCTTGCCTATCGATTGCATTGGAAGCAGAGGTGGAATGGTACAGACATTATCCACAATTGGTATAGAGTATATGGTGCTAAACCTTTTCAGTGTATTGTGGGCGTGCGTTCACGGTAATTCACGAAAACCTGGCACAGGTACTGGTAACGGCTTGTAAGCCCGGATGACCCGGTACTATTATAATACCATTACCGACCCTGTGAGCTGCTAAACCAACTTGGACGGAGCGGCTGTACGACACAGAATGTCTGTATTAGCGACATAGACATGGGACGGCAGAAATGTAATAATTACAGGCGTGTGAGACAATTGAAAAGCCCGTCCCAGACTAAAGACAGTAGGGAGAAGGAGGATGGTGAACGCAGTAGAGCTGGAAGATAAACTTGGCCAGACTGGTCATTGTATATGTGTGGCTAGGATATGTTTTACTTAGGATTGCACTGATGTAGAACTAGATATAACACATTCTTGACTTTCTTTCAAGCTCTCACAAAGAGCGCCTATGTTTAAGATCTCAAGGACGAGTGATGACTAGGTAGTGCCAGGACTGACAGGAGTCAGAATACCAGCAAGCTGTTTTTGTTTCTACTGGAGAGAGGGGATCTGGACCACAGATCCAGATAGTTCAAGTAACAGTAAAGTTATGTAATGTTTCTCATCACAATATGTTATATGATTTCATCATCATCATATTGAAAACCATCAGATGTCTATGATTATGATTAGTAAATAAATGTTGTAGTGTTGTAACTCATAGTTCTGTCATTATATTAATTCCAATTGTGCATACGTGTTGTGTGTGTGCATTGGTGGAGGTTCACTTAGACACCAAGGAAGGGAGCAGTCAGGGAGAAAAACCTGTACTGGGATAGTTGTCAATTACACTTCAATTTAGACTTAAAAATCTATCCTAGCTAACCTTCTCTTTCCTATTCCTTGGCGAATATTCAGCACAGTTTATTTCAATTTTGTAACGAGCCACTTGGAGCTGTACGTTGTATATTCAGGGCTTAATCTATAGTTCAGCCATATAGATTTTGTCCCTAGTCAGTTTCTGACTATTTGGGGTTGCTCGCCAGTGAATAATACTTTCATCTAGGCGGTGGCTACCCCGAGTTCTGACAATTATCAATGCCTGTATCAATCATGTCCCGCTTACACACATCTTTGTATCGTAGTAGAGGCCGACCCTGAGATCTCTTACCCATCTGTAATTCACCAAAAAAGATGTCTTTGGTATTCTACCATCATCCATCCTCCTAAGATGTCCTATTCATGTAAGTCTACGAAGACTGAGCATGGAATAAACCGCCACACAACGTGATCTTTCCAATACTTCAGTATTTGTGATTTTGTCTTGCCACTTAATACCAAGAATTCTTCTCAGTCACAGCATATGAAAGCTGTTTAAACGTTTCTCTTGGTGTGAGTAAGTTGTCCAGGTTTCACTGCCATAAAGAAGAGTACTAAGGACACAGGCTTGATAGACAAGGACTTTTGTTTTGGCAGTAAGCTTCCTGTTCTCCCAGACTCTTTTTCTTAACCTGTTCATTGTTGTTGCTGCCTTACCAATCCGGATGTTGATTTCCTGATCTAGGGATAATTTGCTATTTACCACTGATCCTAGATATGTAAAATGGTCTACTATCTCTAGTTCGGCGTCGTCAATAAAGATTGATGGTACCCCATGTGCACCTTGTGACATAATCTGTGTCTTCTTTTTGCTAATTGTTAAACCAAATTCAGAACAAGCATTGGAGAATGCAGATAGTAGACATTGCAATTCTTCCTCAGAGTGGGTCGTAACTGCAGCATCATCTGCAAAAAGCAACTCTCTGATCAGTACCCTCCTAATTTTGGTCTTGGCCTTCAATCTCTGAGCATTGTAGAGGCCGCCATCTGAGCGTGAGTGAATGTATATACCACCATCCTGATCACGAAAGGCATATTTCAGTAGAAGTGAAAAGTATATTCCAAAGAGGGTGGGAGCTAGTACACAACCTTGCTTAACTCCACTCTTGATTTCAAACTCTTCAGAAGTTGCACCATCAAACTTGATTATACCTTTCATGCCTGTGTGGAACGATTCCACAATAGACAGAAGAGTTGATGGGCAGCCAATCTTCTTTAGTGCCTTGAACAGACCCTCACGACTGACCAAATCAAATGCCTCTGTGAGGTCGATGAAGGCAATAAACAGTGGTTGATTCTGTTCACGGCATTTTTCTTGCATTTGTCGCAATGAGAATATCATATCAATGGTAGACCGGTTCTGTCGAAAGCCACACTGTGATTCGGGGTAGACTTGATCTCCTAGGACTTGAAGTCTGCGCAGAACAATTCTGGCAAATACTTTTCCAACAATACACAGAAGTGAGATACCCCTATAGTTGTTGCAGTCGCTCCGATCGCCCTTGTTCTTGTAAGTCTTATGATACTTGAATCTTTGAAATCCTGTTGGACTTGTCCAACTCTATTAGCTGGTGGATCTGTAGAGTGGGTGTGTCTTGCCCACTCCTGATAACCTCTATTGGAATCCCATCCTTTCCTGGAGCCTTGCCAGATGCAAGTTCATTTATAGCACACTTAACTTCTGTTATGGTGGGAAGTGTGTCCAGGTGGTCAAGAGTTGGTAGAGCCTCTATGGCGTTGAGGGCATCATCCGCTAGTTTGGTCTCACTTGAGTAAAGCTCCAAATAGTGCTCTACCCATCTGTCCATCTGCTGTTTCTTATCAGTTATGATTTCTCCAGTCAAGGTTTTCAATGGTGCACTTCTTTTGATCACTGGACCACAGGCTTTCTTTATTCCTTCATACATGCTTCTGATGTTTCCCTTATCACTTGCGATTTGAATGGACTCACATAACTTGATCCAATAATCATTTGCACACTGCCTGGCAGCCTTTTGCACATCCTTCCTAGCTTGCTTTAGCTCACTCAGAGTGTTACGCGTTGGTCTTTCCTTGTTTCTTAAGAGAGCTATCTTCTTCTTATCAATCAAGGGCTGCAGAGTCTGGCTGTTTGCCGCAAACCAGTCCTGCCTCTTATGATCCACAGTGCCGTAAACCCCTACGGCAGTTTTATAAAGAGTTTCCTTAAGTTGACCCCACTTTTCATTTACTGTACAATTTTCTGGTGTATCAGTGAACGCTTCTTCAAGTTGCTGTTGAAACTGAAAGCACTTTTCAGGATCATGAGTGTTAATAATATTAATCCTGGGGCTAGATTTGTGTTTAGCTGTGTAGATTCTCTTTGGTCTCAGTCTAACCCTTGAAACAACCAAATAGTGATCCGTATCACAGTCAGCACTGTGGTAACTTCGAGTCAATGATATATGGTTCAGATGTTGTCTCCGTGTGATGATGAAGTCCAGCTGGTGCCAATGGCCGGATCTTGGATGTTTCCATGTGACCTTATGCAGCTCTTTTGTTTTAAAAAAGGAGTTTGTAATACATAGGTCATTTCTGGTGCAATGCTCCAGCAGCCTTTGCCCATTTTCATTCATGCGACCGATGTTGTATTTTCCAAGGCACACTGGCCATGAACTCGAGTCCTTGCCCACACGAGCATTGAAATCACCGAGCATATAAATGTAGTCAGATTTTGGAACTGCCTTGATCACGGAGTCTAACTCCTCATAGAACGAATCCTTCACATCATCAGAGGAATCGAGTGTCGGTGCATATGCAGTAATAATGGTGGCAAAACCACAAGAGGTTGCCAAGCGCAGGGATAATAGTCTTTCATTTCCTCCTGCTGGAATTTCAATCATTCCCAGTAGCGAATTCTTCACTGCAAAGCCCACACCGTGTTGCCTTTTTTCTGCCTGCCCTCTACCCTTCCAAAAAAAAGGTGTAATTGTTTTCCCTGAGTGACCCTTCCTCAGCGAGGCGAGTCTCCTGCAGGCCAGCAATATCAATGTTAAGACGATTGAGTTCGGCATCAATCACAGCCGTTTTTCTCACATCGTTAATATTGGTCAAGTCAGTGGAAAATCCTGGACACATGGTTCTCACGTTCCAGGTTGCAAGCCGTAGCTTGAGGTTTCTATTTTTCTTTTTATTAGTACCTGGTGCATTGGTTTTACAGCCTGCGATTCAGATTTTGTCCTAGCCCCAAGCACCCATTGAAGCAGGTAGGCTGTGGCGGATCAGCACCCAATTGGCCGGGGGCTGCCCAGCTTGAGGCGGGCGGTAGCTGATCAGTGACACCTGTAGGTGTCTCCCACCGTCAGAGGCAACGCGTGGCGCCCCATGTCTACGCCAACTGACAGGGACTTATAACCCGTAACAGTTGCCTCTCGCTTTGATTCCGAGACCGGTTAAGACCAGGGATGGAGTTATTGCCTCTCCATAGCACAAAGCCTGGGCTAAAATATAGAGATCATGTGTTGCCCATGCAGCATGATCCCTCTCTCGGCCTGCCTAGTTCACTCCAGAGGAAAGGTAACACCTCTACATCTGGAACAAGACAAGCTTCAGAAGCTGCCGGATCAGCAAAGCAATGCTCTAACTGTCCGCCTGTCGGAGCTTCGATCCTAGACCAGCCGCCAACCAAGGCTTAGGGCCTGGTCTGCCCTGCCATGACATTTTGTCTTTAGGTTGCATTTCCTCGCACCAGGGTAAGGCCTGTACCCTCCCAATTGCGCTCCTCCGCCCGAAGCCGTTGGCACAATGTGGGGTGTCGGGTTTGGAAAGCGACGCCCAACGCTCGGCGCTAACAGAAACCAGGTAGTACCGTCTACTGTTATACGGTAGCTCAATCATATATATATATATATATATATATATCTTTCAGTTGTATGTTGATTTCTTGGCAAGATTACGCTCAGTAGTTTGCCATTGCTTATTGCTTTCTGAGCGGCCGGCTCACATACCCCGTAAGTTACCGATGCGTTTCGAACCACTGCTGATTCTCACCGTCTCACGTTACCCACGAGAGTATACGAGATTACGGAGAACAGTCATAACCTCTAAGCCACGAAGCCGGCATTTATTTATTAGGTGTGTGTATATATAACGCCAGTCTTTGTGGCCTAAAGGATTGCGAATGCGATTCGTGAACTGCTTACCACGCGTTCGAAACAGAGCGGCGACCGATTTAGCAGCAAACCGTATCGTGCTGGGGTTTGAACGTGTTGGTATGGGAGCCGGTCGATTAGAAAGCAGTGGCAAATTACTGAACGTAAAACTTGCCAAGACATAAACAACAGCAGTAAAATGCTGGTGTTGACAGTGATGTCCTGTAAATAGGATATGCAATATATATCTATATCTATATATATAAAACAAAGTGTATGTATGTAAATATGTATGTAAATATATATATGTATGTCCTTTATTTGTTCGCGAACGGCCCATCCGATTGAGATGAAATTTTCTACACGCCTTCCTTTCATTCCAGAGCTGTCAACTGTCATAGTTTTTTTTTCTTCTTCCTCCTCCTCCCTCCTCCCCCTCCCAAAATACGTACGTAAATATATGATGATGATGATGAAAGAATCCCCGAACCAAAACGCTAGGGAAAGGGAAGAAAATGACGTGACTACACAGAATCGTCACACGGCAATCATCATCATCAAGTGCCGTGCCGGCTGGCGTAGGCGTTCATGGCTCTCCGTAGATCTCAGTCTTTGGTTTTTTGGATCAACTCTGCTGCTGATATTCCTCCATGCCACGGCAATATCAATAACAATTCATCTTTTTATGTGTAAGGAAGTTATCTACAGTCGTGTAGAAGGGAAGAACTAGACGAGTATGAATTCGGAATGGCGAACTCTCTCCTCCTCTCTTCTCCTCCCTCTACCTCCTCCCTCCACCCTTCTCCTCTTCCTCCTCCCTCTCATCCCTCTACCTCCTCCCTCCTCCTTCTCCCTTTTCCTTCTCCCTCTTCCTCTCCCCTCCTCCTCCATCCTCCTGCCTCCTACTCCCTCCGCCTCCTCCCCCTCCTCCCTCATCTTCCCTCCTCCTCCCTCTCCCTCCTCATCCCTCCTCCTCCTGCCTCCCTCCTCCTCCTCTTCCACCTCCCTTTCCTTCCTCCCCTCCTCATTCTCCCTCCTTCCTCTCCCTCCTTCCTCCTCCTCCTTCCTTCTTCTCCCTCTGCCTCCTCCCTCCTCCTCTCCCCTCCTCCCTCCTCCTCCTTCTCCTCCTCCCTCCTTCTCCCTTCTTCTCCTCCTCTCCCCTCCTCCTCCTCCTACCCTCTTCCTCTTCCCCTCCTCCCTCTCCCTCCTCCATCCTCCTCCTCCTCCCTCTTCCTCCTCCTTCCTCTTCCTCCTCCTTCCTCCTCCTCCCTCTTCCTCCCTCTCCCTTCTCCATCCTCCTCCCTCTTCCTCCTCCCTCTTCCTCCTCCTTCCTTCTCCTCCCTCCTCCTCCCTCTTCCTCTTCTTTCTCCTCCCTCCTCCTCCCTCTTCCTCTTCCTCCTCCTCCTACCTCCTCCCTCCTCCTCCTCCCTCCTCCTCCCTCTTCCCTTTTCCTCCCTCCTCCTCCTCCCTCTACCTCCTCCCTCCTCCTCTCCACTCTTCCTCCTACCCTCTTCCTCTTCCCCTCCCCCTCCTCCCTATCCCTCCTCCTCCCTTCACATTCCTCCTCCTTTCTCTTCCTCCTCCTCCTCCTCATCCCTCCTTCTCCCTCCTCCTCCTT
>JACEFZ010021728.1:0-2500 GCA_014155875.1 Cepaea nemoralis | reverse complement strand
GTCAGCTAGTATATATATATATATATATATATATATATATATATATATATATATATATATATATATATATATATATATATATATATATATATATTGTTGATTTTCTCCTTAAAAGTGAGAAGCATGTAGACATTACTATTATTCTTTAACTCTGACCTAATTAAAAATTATAAATGTGTAGTAAAATATGCAGCTTTCAATGTAAATGTATGCAAAAATTGTTGGCATGCTTATTAGCTTATTATAGACACTGGCACTGTAATATTTTTGTGGGATGGCAAAGCAAATCAAATAGATTGGTGTAATGATTTATTAATGCAAGATCTGACCTAATGGAACTAATTGAAATGGGCTCATATTAAACCCAGCAGCCAGCTTCTAAAGTAAATCATAATACACTATTAATTTCTATTTATCTTTGGGATCAAATTATATATGGGACAAGGAAACAGAACAGATGGTGTCACTATTTTATTAATATCATATGATTTGAATCCATGAAAGATTTAATAATGTTAGTTAGTTGCATATCGTTTACAGGATGTCACAGTCAACACCAGCATATTTGCTGTTGTGATCTCTTGGCAAGTTTACATTCAATAGTTTGTCATTGCTTTCTGAATGACAGTCCCCCATACCATTTAAAAAAAAAAAACATCGCAAGGCAGTCTGCTGCTAAATCGCCCACAGCTGTGTTTCGATTGCGGGTATGCGGGGTTACGAACTGTGTCCATTACCTCTTTGCCAATGAGCTGGCTTTAATAATGTTGTTGATTAATAACAATTACTCAATATAACTCAGAATAATATGTTTGTATATGCAGACTACCATTCTCCGTGGAAAGGACTTACAGACACGATTCGTAATACTGTATACCCGTGTTCAAAACACAGCGGTGCTGGTTTTTTTTCTTTCGAAGAACGAAAAAGGTATAGGTGCCAGTCATTCAGAAAGCAATGTCAAACTACTTGACTATAAGATTTGCCTAGCAGACACGAACAGCCAAATATGCTGCGGTTGACTGCTGCGTCCAGTGAAGGATATGCAACTAAAGAATATGCAGACTGAATAACTCATGGTTTTGTTATTTACTTTTTCTAAAGTGCATGATTTGGCATTTTATAAAAGTTGAAAGTCACCATACATCTTAAGGCTTATTACATTACTAGCTGACCCGGCCCGGCTTCGCCCAGACTCTGGTGGGGAGCATCTCATTTAATTCATATAAGTAGTCATATAAGTTCTCGTTCCCGTTACCGACTATCTGTCTGTCTGTCTGTCTGTCTATCTGTCTGTCTGTCTGTCTGTCTGTCTGACCCGGCCCGTCTTCGCCCAGACCCTGATGGGGAGCATCTCATTTAATTCATATAAGTAGTCATATAAGTTCCCGTTCCGACTATCTATCTGTCTGTCTGTCTGACCCGGCCCGGCATCGCCCAACTCCTGGTGGGGAGCATCTCATTTAATTCATATAAGTAGTCATATAAGTTCCCGTTCCCGACTGTCTGTCTGTCTGTCTGTCTGTCTGTCTGTCTGTCTGTCTGTCTGTCTGTCTGTCTGTCTATCTATCTGTCTGTCTGTCTGTCTGACCCGGCCCAGCCCATGGTGGAGAGCATCTCATTTAAATTATATAAGTAGTCATATAAGATCCCGTTCCCGACTATCTGTCTGACTGTCTGTCTGTCTTGGGTAAATGTAGGAGGGAGGAGGAAGAGGGAGGTGGAGGAGGGAAGAGGAGGGAGGAGGAGGGAGGAGACAGGAGGAATAGGGAGGAATAGGAGGGAGGAGGAGGGATTAGGAGGAGGAGGGAGGAGTAGGGTGGAGTAGGGTGGAGGAGGAGGCGAGGAGGAGGGAGGAGGAAGAGGGAGGAGGAGGGAGAAGGAGGGAGGAGGAGAACGCAGGAGGAGAAGGGAGCAGGAGGAGGAGAGGGAGGAGGAGGGAGAGGGAGGAGGAGGAGAGAGTAGGAGGAGGGAGGAGGCGGAGGGAGAAGGAAAGAGGGAGGAGGAAGAGGGAGAAGGAGAGAGAGGAGGAATGTGAAGGGAGGAGGAGGGAGGAGGTAGAGGGAGGAGGAGGAGGAGGGAGGCGGAGAGAGGAGGAGGAGGGAGGAGGAGGAAGAGGGAGGAGGAGGAATGTGAAGGGAGGAGGGGGGAGGAGGTAGAGGGAGGAGGAGGGAGGAGGAGGAGGTAGAGGGAGGAGGAGGGAGGAGGATGAAGGGAGGAGGGGAAAGGGAGGAGGAGGAAGGAGGAGGAGGAGGAGTGAGGAAGAGGGAGGAGGAGGAATGTGAAGGGAGGAGGAGGGATGAGGTAGAGGGAGGAGGAGGGAGGAGGAGGAGAGGGAGGAGGAGGAAGGAGGAGGGGAGGAGGGAGGGAGGAGGGGAGGGAAGAAGGAGGAGGAGGGAGAAGGAGGATGAGGAGGAGGGGAGGGAGAAGGAGGAGAGAATGTGACAAGGTAGGAGGATGTATGATGTGAGGAGTAGAGTGAGGAGTAGAAGGGAGCAGG
>JACEFZ010021727.1:0-50800 GCA_014155875.1 Cepaea nemoralis | reverse complement strand
TACATTAAAAATCAAACAAACTTAGTACATCACAACAGAAATCTACTAACTTTAGTTACATTTTGACAACATGACAATCTACTAAACTTTAGTTACATCTGACAACATGACAATCTACTAAACTTTAGCTACATCTACAACCATGACCATTACTAAACTTTAGTTACATCTGACAACATGACAATCTACTAAACTTTATTAACATCAAACCCACATGACAATCTACAAAAACTTTAGTTACATCTAACAACATGACAATCTACTAAACTTTAGTTACATCTGACAACATGACAATCTACTAAACTTTAGCTACATCTAACAACAGACAATCTACTAAACTTTAGTTACATCTAAACAACATGACATCTACTAAACTTTAGTTACATCTACAACATGACAATCTACTAAACTTTAGCTACATCTAACAACATGACAATCTACAAAACTTTAGTTACATCTAACAACATGACAATCTACTAAACTTTAGCTACTCTGACAACAGACAATCTACTAAACTTTAGCTACATCAACAACATGACAATCTACTAAACTTTAGTTACATCTGAACAACATGACAATCTACTAAACTTTAGCTACATCGACAAACATGACAATCACTAAACTTTAGTTACTCTACAACATGACAATCTACTAAACTTTAGTTACATCTGACAACATGACAATCTACTAAACTTTAGCTACATCTAACAACATGACAATCTACTAAACTTTAGTTACATCTGACAACATGACAATCTACTTAAACTTTAGTTCTTTAACAACCGACAATCTATAAACTTTATTTACATCTGACAACATGACAATCTACTAAACTTTAGTTACATCTAACAACATGACAATCTACTAAACTTTAGTTAATCTGACACATGACAATCTACTAAATTTTAGTTACATCTGACAACATGACAATCTACTAAAACTTTAGCTACATCTAACAACTGACAATCTACTAAACTTTAGTTACATCTGACAACATGACAATCTACTAAACTTTAGTACATCTGACAACATGACAATCTACTAAACTTTAGTTACATCTGACAACATGACAATCTACTAAACTTTAGTTAATCAAACGACATGACAATCTACTAAACTTTAGTTACATCTAACAACATGACAATCTACTAAACTTTAGTTACATCTAACAACATGACAATCTACTAAACTTTAGTTACATCTGACAACATGACAATCTACTAAACTTTAGTTACATCTAACAACATGACAATCTACTAAACTTTAGTTACATCTAACAACATGACAATCTACTAAACTTTAGTTACATCTAACAACATGACAATCTACTAAACTTTAGTTACATCTGACAACATGCTTAAACTTTAGTTACATCTAACAACATGACAATCTACTAAACTTTAGTTACATCTAACAACATGACAATCTACTAAACTTTAGTTACATCAACAACATGACAATCTACTAAACTTTAGTTACATCTAACAACATGACAATCTACTAAACTTTAGTTACATCAAACAACATGACAATCTACTAAACTTTAGTTACATCTAACAACATGACAATCTACTAAACTTGAGTTACATCTACAACATGACAATCTACTAAACTTTAGTTACATCAAACAACACAAAACAAAACTATACATAAACAACTGACTTAAACTTGTACATCTAACAACATGACAATCAAATAAACTTTAGTTACATCAAAAAACACAAGAATCTACAAAACTTTAGTTAATCAAACAACATGACAACTACTAAACTTTATTTTCATCTAACAACATGAAATCTACTAAACTTTAGTTACATCAAACAACACAAGAATCTACTAAACTTTAGTCACATCAAACAACATGACAATCTACTAAACTTTAGTTACATCTAACAACATGACAATCTACTAAACTTTAGTCACATCTGACAACATGACAATCTACTAAACTTTAGTTACATCTAACGACATGACAATCTACTAAACTTTAGCTACATCTGACAACATGACAATCTACTAAACTTTAGTTACATCTGACAAACATGACATCTACTAAACTTAGTTACATCAAACAACACTAGAATCTACTAAACTTTAGTCACATCAAACAACATGACAATCTACTAAACTTTAGTTACATCTAACAACATGACAATCTACTAAACTTTAGTTACATCAAACAACACAAGAATCTACTAAACTTTAGTCACATCAAACAACATGACAATCTACTAAACTTTAGTCACATCTAACAACATGACAATCTACTAAACTTTAGTTACATCAAACAACACAAGAATCTACTAAACTTGAGTTACATCAAACAACATGACAATCTACTAAACTTTAGTCACATCAAACGACATGACAATCTACTAAACTTTAGTTACATCTGACAACATGACAATCTACTAAACTTTAGTTACATCAAACAACACAAGAATCTACTAAACTTGAGTTACATCAAACAACATGACAATCTAGTGAAAACTTTCATCACATCAAAGGATGTAACAGTCTTCGGAAAAGCATAATTAAAGGAAAAGTTGGGGGGAGAGAAAAAAGCTAGAGGCGTCAAAGATATAAATGGACAAACAAGAAGACACAGCCCAAGTCGGGGGAAAAGCCTCGCAGATAACAAAATTGAAGCTCAAGAAAAACATGCTAGAAATTCTTTTTCTGCCAGCAAGAGGGCATTTGATGTTGAAATGCATGAGTGTGTTTTTTGTTGTCTGTTGATTTCATGATGAAATTTTTATGTTGTTTGTCCCATTTTCCCCATGAAAAACAGGCATTGTGTTGCTGGCAGCTGGCATTACCGCGCTGTCTGCCTGTCCATCCCCTGTTTGCCATCCAGACCAAGTCAGTTTTCCCTCCATATTGCTTTTTTTGGTTGGCCCTATTTTTTCTTTCTCCCCTTTTTTTGGAACTCAAGCGTATTCCATACATGCTACTTCCAGTAGCACGGGATTGATTTTTGTATGTGGATTAGGCTTTCCCTTTTTCCAGTGTCCCCACCATAAAGGCAAAACCCGACTCAGACTTCAAGGTATTGTAATTTCATCCCCAATTAAAGGGATAAGAAGTCAACATTTTAGCCCAAACTTACCCATGTGGGGTCGAACTCCCCCTACCTCGTCACAGCACCCAAAATAATTAAAAAAGGGGTTTTTTCTTATCCATTCAGCCTGCTGACCCCCATTGATTGTCGAAAATTTTTCTGGAACATTCCCTTCAAACTCTTCTGCCTGATGCATTGACATTCAGGCATTTGAACCACACAAAGGCTTTTTTTGCCCTAGTGTCCACTTCGCCCATTTCTTAGGGGTTTTTGGTCAGACAACTGCCCTTCCAAACTTTTTGTGTTTCATACTTTTAAAATGGCTGTTAGTTGCAGAAGGCAGTTGCTGAGATATGGCTCCCGGAGCCCACCAGATGTGTTGCTTTGTTGGTGAATCCGCTGAAGGCTGATTTTTACCTCAATAACCCCAGTGCAGCTGGTCTAGATCAAAGCTCCGACAGGCAGACACAGTCTAGATAAAAGCTCCGACAGGCAGACAGTCTTAGCATTGCTTTGTTGATCTGGCAGCTTCTGCAGCCTGTCTTTTTCCAGGTGTGTTGGTGTTACCTTTCCTCAGGAATAAACTTACTAGGTCAAGAGAGGAATCATGCTGCATGGGTAACACATGGTCTCTACAATTCAGCCCAGGCTTTGTGCTAAGGAGAGGTATAACTCCATCCCTGTTCCCCGCCTTGGGTTGTAGTTATTATGCTTTTTTTGAAGCACAGCGAGTCCTTTGAGTCCTGTAGAGGACTCTGTTTGAGGCTGGTGTGAAGGCCTTCCTGCCAACCAGGGCCCAAAATACCATCTCCACAAGAACTGTGTTGCGGAACTCTCCTTCCCCTCTCCAAGCTCAGAAACCAGCACAGGTACTGGTACTTGAAATTCATTTCTCGGAAGAGGCTTGAGAAAGATGCTTGCAGATCTCCAGAGTGATAGGGACAACTTTAGTTAGTGTGTAGTATACATTGGGAAGAAGCATGAGAAAGATGCTTGCAGATATCCAGAGTGATAGGGACAACTTTAGTTAGTGTGTAGTATATATTGAGAAGAGGCATGAGAAAGATGCTTGCAGATCTCCAGAGTGATAGGGACAACTTTAGTTAGTGTAGTATATATTGGGAAGAGGCATGAGAAAGATGCTTGCAGATCTCCAGAGTGATAGGGACAGCTTTAGTTAGTATGTAGTATATATTGGGAAGAGGCATGAGAAAGATGCTTGCAGATCTCCAGAGTGATAGGGACAACTTTAGTTAGTATGTAGTATATATTGGGAAGAGGCATGAGAAAGATGCTTGCAGATCTCCAGAGTGATAGGGACAACTTTAGTTAGTGTGTAGTATATATTGAGAAGAGGCATGAGAAAGATGCTTGCAGATCTCCAGAGTGATAGGGACACCTTTAGTTAGTGTAGTATATATTGGGAAGAGGCATGAGAAAGATGCTTGCAGATCTCCAGAGTGATAAGGACAGCTTTAGTTAGTATGTAGTATATATTGGGAAGAGGCATGAGAAAGATGCTTGCAGATCTCCAGAGTGATAGGGACAACTTTAGTTAGTATGTAGTATATATTGGGAAGAGGCATGAGAAAGATGCTTGCAGATCTCCAGAGTGATAGGGACAACTTTAGTTAGTGTGTAGTATATATTGAGAAGAGGCATGAGAAAGATGCTTGCAGATCTCCAGAGTGATAGGGACAGCTTTAGTTAGTGTGTAATATATATTGGGAAGAAGCATGAGAAAGATGCTTGCAGATATCCAGAGTGATAGGGACAGCTTTAGTTAGTGTGTAGTATATATTGAAACTGCTGTTCTCTGAAAACAGAAAATCAGATGAGACAGTTCTGCAAGAAATAGATCAAACACCATAAATTGATTCTAGAAATTAGACGTAGATAGTCAAGATTTTCTGTATGTGTTCTTCTTCTTCTTCAGCGTTCCGAGCCATTGAGGTTCTTTGCTGCAAATACAATCTGTCTCCATTCGTCTCTCTGGTGGACCTTCTCTTGCCAGTCGTTGATTCCAAGTGCTTGTAGGTCTGTATGTATATTATCTCTCCACCGCCTTCTTGGTCTACCTCGGGGTCTACGGTCATTTATTTCTCTTCAATCTGGCTCTAGAGAAAGCTGTATGTGTTAGGAGGCGGAATAAACTTAAAAACGCGACTGCTAGCAAACATAATGGTAAAAGATTAAATGGAAAACAGAGATAAATATCTGGATGGTTTGGTCAGATGGCATAACTTGACCAAGAACTCTGACCCTTCTGAGGTTCTGGTGATTGTGGGAGATGGCAATCCATGACACATGCCCCCCCCCCTTTCCTCCCCCAGCTTACCAGCATGGCACATAATCATGATGAGGACCCAGTTGTTTATATTATTTGTTAACTCACAAGTTTAACCATTTTGTTTAACGCAGTAGTTGAACCATTTTATTTGTAAGTGCAGTAGTCTAATCATACTTTTTTTTGTTAATGCAATAGTTTGGCCATATTGTTGTATGTTAACACTATAGTCAACCATATTGTTGTATGTTAATACAGTAGTTCACCACAATATTGTACGTTAACTGATTCAGTGCCAAACAAACAGTAGCTTTGGAAAAAACAAAAATGGATGGTGGAAAATGGGAAGTGGGGGTGTGTTACAGTTACGAGACTTAATAGTTTTTAATATGGCAGCAGACGTTGTATTATAACGCAATGACATTTCGGCAATATATAAGCCCATGGCTGACATGGGAAGTCGCTTAAGATGATTAATCATCTCATGGCACTTAATCAGTTAACACATTAATTAAAACATGATATTTCTTGCCTGTAACACGACAGCACAGTAATAAAAACATGCTATTTCTTATCTGACACAAGCGTAATCTGTAACATGACAGTTAACACAGTAATTAAAACATGCTATTTCTTGTCTGTAACACGACAGTTAACACAGTAATTAAAGCATGCTATTCCTTGTCTGACACAAACCTAATCTGTAACATGACAGCTAACACAGTAATTAAAACATGCTATTTCTTGTCTGACACAAACCTAATCTGTAACACAACAGTTAACACAGTAATTAAAACAAGCTATTCCTTGTCTGACACATGCCTAATCTGTAACACGATAGTTAACACAGTAATTAAAACATGCTATTCCTTGTCTGACACAAACCTAATCTGTAACACGACAGTTAACACAGTAATTAAAACATGCTATTTCTTGTCTGACACAAACCTAATCTGTAACACGACAGTTAACACAGTAATTAAAACATGCTATTCCTTGTCTGACACATGCCTAAACTGTAACACGATAGTTAACACAGTAATTAAAACATGCTATTCCTTGTCTGACACAAACCTAATCTGTAACACGACAGCTAACACAGTAATTAAAACATGCTATTCCTTGTCTGACACAAGTCTAATCTGTAACCCGACAGTTAACACAGTAATTAAAACATTCTATTCCTTGTCTGACACAAGTCTAATCTGTAACCCGACAGTTAACACAGTAATTAAAACATGCTATTCCTTGTCTGACACAAGTCTAATCTGTAACCCGACAGTTAACACAGTAAATAAAACATGCTATTCCTTGTCTGACACAAGTCTTCTTCTTCTTCTTTCGTTCGCTTGAAATATGTCTATATCTGCAATGTCGTCTCTTGCATGAATTGAACTGTTTTTTTTTTTCAGTTCACACAGTGGTCCATAGAGTTTATCTTCCACTGTCGTCTCTCTAGGCCAGAAGGTTTGCCTAGATATGTTATATTTTGGGCAGTCTTGGAGTATGTGCTCTGCTGTCTGCGACGCCAATCCACATGTGCACATGGCTGTTTCACCAATCTTGAATTTTGTATACATGTGGTTGCGTAATCTATTGTGTCCTGTTCTGAGGCGCAGAATAATGACTTGTTCTGGTCTGTCCATAGCGTGGTAGTCATCTTGAGCAGGTTTTGGTGGCTTTCTGACTGATTTGATCATTCTTTTCTTTTGGTGGTATGTAACGGTGTCACAGCCTCACAGTATCCACATTATCGGGTAACCCAACATGAGTAATAAATATTAGCCAAGGGCTACAACTCCCGCCCAAGGGAAAGAAGTAAGACCCTCGAAGGCCAGAGTAATCCAGAACCTTCTCGAAGGACTGGTCAGTGAGTCCACTGTCCCGTGGACACTGATGTGGCCCGCCTATTGCGGGGTCCACGAGGAACTCGAACAGGGTTACCACCCGTGTCGGATTGCGACACGTGTGAAACCGGCAGAGGACAGACGGACCATCGGAGAGGCAACAGGGCCTGCCTTAGAGGGACTCAATAGATTAGACCCATGTGTATTTGGGGTTCATAGACTTATGCTAGATAGTTTGCTTAGAATGTTTGTGATAACTATGTGTGATGATGTTAAACCTCTGTGATATGCAGACCAGTGCGGGCTTGTTAAACCCACTGCGCCAACGCACTGTATATTGAAATACAATAAATGTTAGATATTATATTTAACGGAGTTATTGTTGCCTGTGTGAACCCGAGCTCAGATACCTAGACATGAGCTAGACGCTGACAGGCTTTTTGGGGGCTATTCTCCGGTTTTGGCATTAGCTTTAACTTTACACGGCTAGTTAATGCCAAGTAAAACAGTAAATTAACGATATCAAATTGATTTCTGTACAACAAATTGATAACTGTACAAGTTTAACATATTTGCATCTATCTAGCATAAAATAGTATTAATATGAGTCCCTCTGCAGTTAGTCTCTCATTGATGTGAATTCTATAAACTATTTTGACATGACTGTGACATTTTTTGACTGTTACTAATGTTTTCTCATTCCACGAGCAGATTATTCCATGAATAGTGGTGCGTGTAACCTATGTAACCTTTCCAACAGTGGCGAGAGTACAAGACAACATCCGCAAGTTCTGGGAATATAAGATAAGTTTCATATCATGCCCATTGCAACCCTAAGTGGTACTTCTCACCATCCATCCATGTAACATTTTTGCTTTGCATTGTTTTGTATGTATATTCATGACCTTGTAACCAACATAACTTTACATTTGTATTTGCGCATGTAAAATTAAGGGAGATAACTAAAGTTTCTACTCCCCAACATTTTTTCTAAGGGATTTAACTTCATTGAAATTACCAACAAGTAAAAGACAAAATGTCTACTTTAGAAAAATGTATTGAGCAAGGGATGAAATTAGGTTATAAAGAAGATAAACTGTCAGAATGGGCACAGAAGACGCACGCAGAGAACATTGCCCGTGAATAAAGAGCGATAGAACGGGAAGAAAAACAAAGGCAAAATGAGGCAGAAGAGAAGAAGATGCAAATGCAGGCAGAAGAAAAGAAGATGCAAATGCAGGCAGAAGAAAAGAAGATGCAAATGCAAGAAAAACAAATGGAGCTTGAGGCGGCGGCCAAATTAGCCCAATTAAATGCTGATACACAAATCAGATTAAAACAGATGGAAATTGATTCCAACGTAGAAATATCTGTAAATAAACTTAGAAGCAAGGAGGAAGAACAGAAATATACTAAGTATAAAGGCCTCGTGAAGGCATTCTGCTCAGGAGATTCCATCAGCGCATACCGGGAAAATTTTGAGTGTTTAATGTCCTACCATAAGATCATAAAATCAGATTGGGCATTCATTTTAATGAGAAACTTAGCTCTGGAACCTTTAAAAGTAATAGAGACAGTGCCACAGGAAATGCGAAAAGATTATGATTATTTAAAGCAACGCATTCTCCAACATTTCTCATTAGATACTGCAGGTTACCAACAACAGTTCGCCAAATTATCCCCACAACCAAACCAAACCTTTATAGATTATGTCTCTACAGTTCAGGATGTGTGTACAAAGTGGATTAACTCAGCTAAAACTAACAACAGCCATGACAAACTAAAAGAGCTCATTATTATAGACAAAATAGTTAGTACAATCCCCACACCTTTTGCTAAATTTTAAAAACAAATGGACTGTAGAAGTATTCAAGATGTAGAGACAAAGGGAAATGCATTTTTCATAGCGAACAGAGATATTTTCCAATTAAACCTTAGTCAGAACGAAACAGCAGCAGCTATGAACACTAGATATTCTAAACCAACGGAAAGTAAGTTTAAACCACGCTCGAATGTCAGGAAGCCAGTTAAATGCCAATATTGTAATTTGACTCACGAACAATACGCGATGAGCGATAAATCGCCCAACTATCCACACCACCTCAAAATGATCGTGGAGAAGCAGAAGAATAAGCGAAATGCTTACCAGAGAGCGGTCAAATGCTATTTTTGCAGTAGTTTTGGGCACTACAGTCGCTTTTGTGAGGGCCGAAAGATATTAAAACAGGCCAATGCTGCACTAGTTGAAACGTCATCAGACGAAGATATTGAATCACTGAATGATTGTGACAACCAAAACGAAAATTCGAGTGAGCTAGGAAATGCTGTGTAAAAATGCTATATGCCTCCCAACGGTGCTGTTCGCATATAGAGAAGTCCCGCAATCAAGCACAGGGTTCTCTCCCTTCGAATTGATATATGGAGCGAACCCAAGAGGACCTCTCACTATTTACAAAGATATCATATCACAACCGGTAAATATCCAACTACCCATTTCTACCTATGATTTAGTCACTGACACCAGAGACAAAATCATACGTTCCTGTATACTGGCCAGAACATCACTACAGGAGAAAGGTTTTAGGTACAGGCAGTACGCCAATAGAGGTGCAAAAACAATTGTATTAAAACCAGGTCAGGATATTTTACTACTGTTACCTGACAAGAGAGATTGGCAGGGACCTTTTAAAATTGTTAGAAGAATTTCGGAAGTTGATTACGAAATTTCTTTGAATGGAAAGTTGAAAATATTCCATGTAAATATGTTGAAACCATACTATGCTAGACAGTTCACTGACACGAGTGAGCAGACGCAGCTAACTGATGACAGAAACGAAACGACAATTACCCAACTGAATGACACCTCGAAAAACGAAGCATCGTTAACGACGCACTCTTACAACGACAAATACGACAAAGACGACGAAGACATATGTACATTACCGACAATTTGTGATAACGACAACAACGACCAATTTGACGACATATTGACAACTATTGATCTCGACGACGACGACAATGACATTGAAGACAATTTACAAACAGTAGCATCTGTGATAAATCAGACAGACGCAGACAATACTGAAATCCCAGTACCGATTATGACTGACGACGGTAGTATAAATGACATACAAATCTCTGACACCTTGACACAACAGCAGCGACAAGACATTTTGACTCTCCTTGACGAGTATAAATCTATCTTCTCTAACAAACCTGGACGCACTGACAAAATAACACATTCAATTGTGCTGACAGATCTGACACCGGTCAAATGTAGACCATATTCTATCCCTCTACATTATAGAGCAAATTTAGACAAAGAAATTTTGGATTTAGAGAAAAATAGAATAATTCAGAAATCTATGTCTCAATATTCTTCACCGATTGTCCTGGTGAAAAAGAAGGACCAGACAATCCGTTTGTGCATCGATTATCGAAAGTTAAATACAATAACCATAACAGATGCAGAGCCAATGAACAGTTGTGAAGATCTCATTTTGAATATGTCTCAATCATCTTTATTTTCGAAGGTTGATTTAGCGAAAGGTTATTGGCAAGTGCCACTACACCCTGCTTCTAGACATATAACAGCATTCGCAACACCCCTCGGTTTGTACGAATGGCGATATCTTCCATTTGGTCTCAAGAACGCGCCCGCCACATTTGTTAGATTAACTAGATTGCTATTGCACGGAATTAAAGATGTCCAAGCTTATATTGATGATATATGCATCCATTCTTCTAATATGACTTCTCACTTACTTACACTCAAACAAGTCTTCAACCAAATCTTTCTTTTTGGACTTACTATCAAACCTTCCAAGGTTGAAATAGGCTATAAACAAATAGACTTCCTTGGTCATAGAATTTCTGAAGGCAAATTGTTGACAGATGATAAAATTGTGTCGAAGATTCTCAATCTAGAAGTTCCTACCACAAAGAAACAAATTAGAAGTTTACTAGGTCTTATAAACTATTATTCTAAATTTATACCAAATTGGGCAGAACTTACATCAGTCTTTTCTGATATGTTAACTAAAGATCATCCATCAAAAATTTGTAAAAGTACTCGCTTAGAGGATGCAATAAGCAGATTGAAACGTATTTTTTCTAATCCACCAGTCTTACGATTACCCAACATAAATTTACCCTTTATTTTGACCACAGATTCGAGTGCTATCGCAATAGGAGGATGTTTAATGCAAGAAGTGGATGGAGTGAGACACCCAATTCTCTACGTAAGCCGGAAGCTGAAGAAGGCAGAGATCCGGTATTCTACGGTGGAATTGGAGGCATTAAGTCTATTATTTTGTGTGTTAAGATTATCTAAGTTCCTCTTAGGTGCCCACTTCGTTGTACTCTCTGATAATTCGCCATTGTTGGTGCTGAAGCAAGGTGCCCCGAAAAACCATCGTTTACAGAGATGGTGTCTTCTTCTTCAAGATTTCGACTTCGAAATCTGCCATATCAGAGGCACTGACAATATTATTGCCGATATTTTATCACGGCAAACGAATGCGCCAGCAGAATAACATTTGGCACATCGACCATTCACCATACTAGAAACTGTGATATTTTAGTCTGTATCATATAACAGTGTAACTCTACACCTGCTAGAGTACCTTCATTTAGAAGTGATAACACCTCAGTGAATAGGTTACTTATGACACCCACGAACATAAAACTTTAAGAGCTATACTTTAAGAACTATACTTTAAGAGCTACACTACCAATTGCCCAAGCTCTATAACGATCCGAGCGACATTAACTGTGTAATGATTTCAACCAGTGAACTGACTCTGAGAACTGTAAGAACACTTTATACGAGACATTGAGAACAGTCCATACTTGCTGTTGCTACGATACTTTGCAAACAGCCGAAACAGAACTACGTCGACTACAACACTCAAGAGACAGCCATACTAACTTTTAACATTCATGGCACGACACACTAACAACAGGAGGACAACGCGCACATCATCGTTGGATTTAGTTACTTAGTTAATTAATTAATTTAGTATTAAATATGTATTATATTTGCATTGAATTATGTATATAAAATGTGTTAACCTGTAATTTGTACATATTTTACCATAATATTACAGGTGGTTCCATTCATAGGCTAAAGAACCTTCCTATGCAATTGTCTCTGTGTAAATTATAACCCATTTTTGAGTCATCGTACAAAAAGTACGTATTATCTTAAAGGGCAAATATCGCCTATTCCTTTTTTTCTAAGGGCAATAACACTTACCTCAACTTTAATTATATATTTTAACCAAATACTATTTTGAGTGAAAGGTGAGTGAATGACAGCGTGAATGAATTAAATGAGAGAACGATATACTGAGCGGACAAATTGTACGCAAAACGTATTTATTTTAATTTGTCTGCGTCTTTCATGTAAATTGTATGACTTGTCTAAATTGTTGATACATGTTTAGTAGTTAGCTTAATACTCTTAGTTTAGGATTTAGGATACTACATCTAAGCACCACTGCTTGGAATGCCTGATCATGCATTACACACATTGGAGTAATTCATGATTAAGGACATCCCAACTCGTGACGCTTGGAAATAAGCCACACATTCAGCAGATAATATAACAACGTAACTACATATTTAGCATTATACAACATACGAGAGTAAAAGTGTATTGAAATGCACACACAGATCAAGATTTGAAGGTGTACTTAATTAGCCAGGACTTTGGTCTTGTTAATCCTCTTTAATACAGAGGTTAATTGTCTTGGTATCAGTAGGATACTATGAGAAGGACGGGTTGTAGACACAACTAGTAAACGTCACGTAACTTCGGTCAGATAAGCATTTTTAAGGACACAGGAGAGAGAGTGATCTCTTCACCAAATCAGAGAAGTGGTGTATGGGAGAATACATGAGTTTTGATGCCAGTATGTAGGTTACCAAGTTACTGTCCACCAAACTACAAACACCGACTTTATGTGATTCTGTGACAGAATTAGAGCAGAACTAATTACCCTATAACAACCCATCAAATCAGGGGAGAGGGGGGACTCCTGTCACAGCCTCACAGTATCCACATTATCGGGTAACCCAACATGAGTAATAAATATTAGCCAAGGGCTACAACTCCCGCCCAAGGGAAAGAAGTAAGACCCTCGAAGGCCAGAGTAATCCAGAACCTTCTCGAAGGACTGGTCAGTGAGTCCACTGTCCCGTGGACACTGATGTGGCCCGCCTATTGCGGGGTCCACGAGGAACTCGAACAGGGTTACCACCCGTGTCGGATTGCGACACGTGTGAAACCGGCAGAGGACAGACGGACCATCGGAGAGGCAACAGGGCCTGCCTTAGAGGGACTCAATAGATTAGACCCATGTGTATTTGGGGTTCATAGACTTATGCTAGATAGTTTGCTTAGAATGTTTGTGATAACTATGTGTGATGATGTTAAACCTCTGTGATATGCAGACCAGTGCGGGCTTGTTAAACCCACTGCGCCAACGCACTGTATATTGAAATACAATAAATGTTAGATATTATATTTAACGGAGTTATTGTTGCCTGTGTGAACCCGAGCTCAGATACCTAGACATGAGCTAGACGCTGACAAACGGGCACATCAAGCTGTTCTTCTTTGGCTCCTTCCTTAGCCAATTGATCAGCTCTGTCGTTTCCGGGTACTCCACAGTGGGATGGTATCCACTGTATGGTGACTTTATGCTGACTGCTAAGTTCAGAAAGTAGTGTCCTTAGTACTGGCAATTTCCCAGAGAGGAGCGCCTCGAGTACTGATTTTGCATCTGTTAGTAGCACCACAGGTTGTGTACCATTGCTGTTATTTAGTAATTTCTCTGTTGCTATCTTGATTGCCTCAATTTCGGCATCATAGTTATGGCAGTACTTTCCTGTCGGTACTCTGGCTGTGTCCCTAGTATTAGTTGGGTATTCTATGTACACTCCCGCTCCTCCATTTCGAACAAGATTTTGTGCTGACCCATCTGTGTAGACTCGGATCCAGAGATTCTGTGGGTATTCTTCATCAAGGAAGCTGAGAGTGGCTGTTCTGCGCTGCACACTGTTCTGTTCTTCCTTGTCAAATATTCCTCTCACTTTTGTCTGGATTTGTAATGATAGTCTATGCTCATCTTTCCATGGAGTTCGCTCTGGAATAGTTGTTAGGGGGATACCAACTGTGGGCAGATCAGTGGTTTCTCTGCAGAGTCGTTTGGCCTGGTGGATAAAACTACTTCTTTTCAACCGCCCCATAGCTAGGTTTTCAAATCTGTTCTTCATAGGGTGGCCTGGCAAGCTGAGGAACTTTTCTGCTTGTATTAGCGTTTTCGTATCTCTGCGCTCACTCAGTGCCTGTGTCCTCCCCATCTTCTCCATTTCCACTATAGGGGTTGATCTCATCCCTCCTGTGGTGACTCTAAGTGCTTGATTTTGCACCTTGTCCAGCTCTTGTAGTGTGGTTTTTGATGCTGAACACCACGCAGTTGACCCATATTCCAGGTGTGGTCGTATGCTCTGTTGGTAACCTTTGCTAAGTATTTTCGTACTGGCTCCCCATGTGGTTCTACTTAGCTTTCTCAGGATGGCTATTTTCCTTCTGGCTTTTGCTACTGCTTTGTTGATGTGCTTTCTCCATGTCAGCTTGCCATCAAATGTTACTCCAAGGTATGTTGGTTCTTTATCTTCTCTTAGGGGTGTTCCATTTATCTGGATGATCCCTGCCTTTTGTTTTGGAGAGAGGGTAAATAGAGTGGTGCTGCACTTGTCAGTGTTTATGCTGACACACCATCTATTTGCCCATGCAGCAAATGTATCTACAGCTCTTTGTAGCAATCTGGTGGCCACTGATGCATATTCATTTGTGCTCCATAGAACCAGGTCATCGGCGTACATTGCCGCTTTAATTCCATGCGGTAGGTGAGCAACAAGATCATTGATGAAGATTAGAAAAAGTGTGGGGGACAAGACTCCGCCCTGGGGGACACCGTGACGCAGTAGTACTTTCTTGCTCTTGAGTCCGTCTATCTGTACTCGGGCTCTTCTGTTGTGCAAGTATGCTTTCACCCATTTGTACATTCTTCCATTGACTTTGCAGTTTCTCAGTTTCTTCATCAGACCTTCTTTCCAGACTTTGTCAAAGGCTTTCTTCAGATCTATCCATGCCGCAAGCACCAGCTTCTTCTCTTGGAATGCATCCTCAATTTCTTGAGAGAGGTAGGTTGTCTGATCTTCCGTAGAGTAGCACTGCCTAAAGCCAGCCTGCTGTGGCACAAGGATGTTTTTACTTTCAATGTACCACTGCAGTCTGTGATTGATGATGCGCTCCAGTGTTTTGCAGAGACAGCTGGTGAGGCTAATTGGTCTGTAGCTAGAGGCAATGGAACCATCTTTCCCTGATTTTAGGAGGGGTATCATGATTGCTTCTCTCCAGGCTTGTGGAACACTGCCTAAGGTCCAGCTGTTATTGAAGATCTGCAACAGCTTTGTTTTGGCCTCTGTTCCTAGGTTCCTGATCATTTCATTGGAGATACCATCAGCTCCTGGTGACTTTCTCATTTTCAGTTTTGATATGGCTAGCTCCAGTTCGCTGATTGTGATGGGTGCCTCCAGAACCTCATGTACTATTTCCTTCTGTCCTGTATGTTGTCGTTTCTCTCGAATCTCTTGTTGTTTCTCTGGACTAATTTTGATATTGCTATCTTGTGCGAACGAGTCCGCAAAATGGTCAGCTGCTTGCTTTCTTGTTAAGATTTTTCCATCTTTATGTAGCGCAATTTTTGAGTTTCTCCCTGTGCCCTCGTCATTAAGCTGTTTTATTAGCTTCCACAATTTCCTTGTGTCTCTTTCAAAGTTCAGAGACTCCGTTTTCTCCTGCCAGCTTTTCCGCCTAGCCTGCAGCTTGGCCCTTTGAAATTTGGCTTTTGCGTGCTGGAATTTATTGTGGTGCTCTTGGCTGGGTGTGGCCTCTGCTTGCTTTCTACACACTTCCACATCATTATGCAACTGTTCTAGTTCACTACTCCAGTAGGGTTTATATTGTTTACGGGCTCCTCTTGGTACTGTTTCTCGCGCTGCCTGTAGTATGCATTTCCCAAACTCTTCAACTACTTTATTTATGTCTTTCTCAGTGTTCAGGTTTCTAACCAATATGCTGGTGCGATGCTTGTACATTGCCCAGTCTGCTTTCTTGTAGTTCCACCTCGAGAGGGTGCTGCTTTCACTTACAAGCTCATTTTCTACGGTTAGAAAGACTGGCCGATGGTCACTGCCACCAAGTTGTTTCCCAACAATTCGTGTAATGTTCCACTCCAGGTCTGGTGAATGAAAAGCCAGGTCAGGTGTAGTTGTAGAGTGCCATGATCTCGAGTAGAAAGTATGTGGGTCGGACGGCTTGTTAATCAACATGAATCTATTCTCATCCTGCCAGTCTTCCAGTCTCTCTCCTCTCTGGTCCATGTGATCATAGCCCCAGCTCTGCGAGTGGCTGTTGAAATCGCCACACACAATCATTTTTTCTTTTGGTGGTAGTGTGTCCAGTGCCTGTGGGCGGACACTTGGACAGTAGTAATTGATCAGATGTAGATCTGTATTACCTGTCTTAAGTTTAAGTGTCTGATACTCAGCCCCTTCCATGTAGACTTTGATTTGGGAAGCCATGATGTTATTTCTTACAAGGGTCAGTATCCCACCTTTTCGCCTGTCCTTTCGGTCAGATCGGTAACACTGGTAGCCTCTGATTTTGAAGGCTATATTTTCATTGAGGTGAGTTTCTTGCAAGCAACATATGCTTACTTTTTCTTGGTCCAAGATTTTTTCTAATTCTATTTTGTTGTTGCTGACTCCCTCCGCATTCCAGTGCATTATTTTAAGTCTTCGTTTGGTAAGGCCAGTCATCCTATTCTCATGTCCCCTGGCTCCACAGGACATCTGAGAAGGACCTCCAGTAGTTGGGGTTGGACCCTTTCTAGACATAGGGCCCGGCACTGCACCTGCCTGGGGGTCCAAAGCAGGGCGAGCACCATAACGATTAGCAGTAGTCGACATATTCCATTTTGCGTGATTGCGTGGCATCCTGATTTCTGTGGTGCGCCTCTTGGCTGGTTGCCTCCGACTTCAGCACCTTTCTTTGCTAGAGCAGACTGTGGTCTCACTCGAGTGTAGATGTGTACACGCGCACACACCTGTCTGCGCATGCATGTACGTGCATACACATCTAGAGCATACTGGTTATTTTCCGGCGCCAGAGATTCGCCGTCGCCCCTTCTCCTGTTAGTTTAAACAGGTCCGCCGCGTGAAGGCCAGGAGTTGGACTTTTGCTGCATAGGTTATGTATTCACGAGCCATTGAGGTATTTAAGCAATGTTGGGCGCTCACCCCAACACCGCACCTCGGCTACATACAGCAACATTTGGAACCCTGACACAAGTCTAATCTGTAACCCGACAGTTAACACAGTAAATAAAACATGCTATTCCTTGTCTGACACAAGTCTAATCTGTAACCCGACAGTTAACACAGTAATTAAAACATGCTATTCCTTGTCTGACACAAGCCTAATCTGTAACCCGACAGTTAACACAGTAATTAAAACATGCTATTCCTTGTCTGACACAAGCCTAATCTGTAACATGACAGTTAACACGTTTGTTTGTGTTTTGGGCAGATTGACTTCACCATGTGCAGCGGCCTGTTGTTTGTTCTGGTCATGGTGCTCTTCTTCTTTGGCTGGGCCTGTCTGATCACACATTATGCCTGGGGAGGCTCCAGCAGGGTAGGTCTTCATCTACATGTCGTGTCTCTCACTACTTGTTGATGTCTTCTGTTCTTGTCCAGCCGACTTGTAACATCGCTTGTTCCTTGTTGATATGATCTGATGTTTTCTGTTGATGTCATCTGATGTTTTCTGTTGTCATCTGATGTTTTCTGTTGATATGATCTGATATTTTCTGTTCTCATCTGATGTTTTCTGTTGATATTTTGTTGTTTTTAATCTGATGTTTTCTGTTGATGCGATCCAATGTTTTATTTTGATATGATCTGATATTTTCTGTTGATGTGATCTGATATTTTCTGTTGAAATTATCTGATGCTTTCTGTTGATATGATCTGATGTTTTCTCTTGATATTATGTGATGGTTTCTGTTATTATGTGATATTTTCTTTTGATGTTATCTGGTGTTTTCTGTTGATATTATCTGATGTTTTCTGTTGACATTATCTGATGTTTTCTGTTAATTTGTTCTTATGTACTCTGTTATGATCTGATGTTTTCTATTGATTTATCTGATTCTTTCTGTTGATATGATCTGATTTTTTCTGTTTTTATGATCTGATTTTTTTTTCTGCTATTATCTTATGTTTTCTGTTGATATTATCTTATGTTTTCTGTTATTATCAGATGCTTTCTGTTGATGTGATCTGATGTTTTCTGTTGATACGATCTGATGTCTTCTGTTGATATAATCTGATTTTTTTCTCTTATTGTTTTCTGTTGATATTATCTTATGTTTTCTGTTGTTGTTTGTATTTTCTGATGTTTTTTGTTGATATTATCTGATAGTTTATATACATGTTCACTCTGCTTGTATCTCACACCCTGTTAATATTATCTGATGTTTTCTGTTATTATCTGTTTTCTCGTAATATGATCTGATATTTTCTGTTATTATCTGTTTTCTCTTAATATGATCTGATATTTTCTGTTGATATGATCTGATGTTTTCTGTTATTATCTGTTTTCTCTTAATATGATCTGATATTTTCTGTTGATATGATCTGATGTTTACTGTTATTATCTAATGTTTTCTGTTGATATTATCTGTTGTTTTCTGTTGTTTTTATCTGATATTTTCTGTTATGATATGATGTTATAATGAATAGGTGTAATGAGTATATAAGAGAATTATATGATGGAGAAAGGGAAGAATTAACAGAAGAAAATAACTTAGAAGGTCCACCTATTCTAAAAGAAAAAGTCGCTGACGCTATTAAACACGTGAAGAAAGGAAAAACAGATGGGCCAGATAGAATCACAATAGAAGAATCAGAAGTACTAGGAGAATTTGGAGTAGATATATTAACCAAAATGTTGATATTTACAGCAGTGAATATCTACTCAGTGATATGCTGAAATCTGTATTTATAGCTATACCAAAAAGACCACGATCAATTGAATGCGAAGATTTTCGTACAGTTAACCTCATAAACCACAGTCACTAAGCTTCTACTCAGAATTATAATGAGGAGAACAAGAAAGGAAATAAAAATGGAAGTTTGTGAAGAATTGTATGGATTTGTGGAAGGAAAGGGTACAAATAATGCAATATATATATATACATTATGGACACTAATAGAAAGATCAATAGAGACAAAGAAAGACATATATTTGTGCTTCATAGATTATACTAAGGCATTTGATAAAGTAAAACATGATGAACTGATTAAAATGTTGGAAGATATTAACATTGATGAGAAGGATCTAAGAATAATAAAGAATATTTACTGAAACAAAGTAGCAGCAATTAAAATGGGAAATAAAGAGTGCAATTACGAAAAAAATAAATCTAGGAGTATGACAGAGATGTGTCTTGTCACATGATCTCCTCTCCCTCTATAACGAAGTAATAATGAGAGAGATCAAAGAGAAGCCAGGAATACTAATTGGAGGTTATAATATAAACAATATACGCTTTGCAGATGACACTATTGGTTGTGGATAATGCTACAGATCTGCAATTGTTCGATATTGTAGTAACAGAGAGTGCAAAGAAAAGACTCTCCTTGAATATCAAGAAAACAGTAACAATGGTGATATCAAAGAAAAATGTGACACCAAAATGTGAAATAGAAATAGAAGGGAAAATTCTTAACCAAGTGGATGGTTTTAAATACCCAGGGACATTTATAACATTAGATGGAAGATATGCAACAGAGATTAAGAGCAGAATACATTACGGCAAATAAAGAGTATCCTATGCAGTAAGTACTATCATTGAATGTAAGAAAGAGAATGCTATATAGAACCTGTATTGCTGTATGGCCGTGAATCTTGGAATGTAAATGAACAAATTAGGAAGAACTTGGAAGCAGCAGAGATGTGGTTCCTAAGACGATTGTTGAGAATTCCTCAAAAAGTCGCTTAAAAGTCGACAGGGTCAACTTCATTGCACCGGGTTTTTATCCCATATGGCTCGGTCTCTTTCCGCAGCACGGAAAGCATCGCACAAAGCACGAACTCCATAACTTTAGCGACGACCCACAGGAGTCTCCGAAAATTTCACTCGTGAACTGAAGGACGCTGCCCAGAATCGAACCCACAACCTTCGGAGCCCGAGTCAAATGGCTTGACCACTTCACCACAGAGACTCCTGAGAATTCCTTGGACTGCGAAAGTAACTAGCAACGACTGCCTGAAAGAGGCTAATGAAACTAGAACACTATATACAACAATAAGAAAGTGACAAGCAGCTTTCTTTGGTCATGTGATGAGAAGAGAGGCATTGGAGAACATCGTGACAATTGGAAAGATCGAGGGGAAGAGAGTGCAGAGGCAGACCAAGAGAAATGATGCTGGACTGGATTGAGACTGGTGGCATGGAGGAATATCATCAATAGAGCTGGCATGGCACTTGGCACTTGATGTTGATGATGATAGTTAAGTTATGTTTTACGAGATTGGGAATTAAGAAGTGCATGGACATAATTGTGTATCTTTCCACAGATCATGAGCTGTGTGTACGGGGGTCTGGCCGCTTTGGTGTTTGGCTTGGTAAGTATTCCTTTAATGGTGTTTATTTTGTCTGGGTATTTGTTGTTTATTGTTTGTGTGTTCTAAAATGTGTGTTGGAGTGCTGCCATCATCATCATGTGGTGAGTGCGGCCATGGTTCATCACCTCGCACAGTCGGAGTATTGGATGTTCTTGTCCTGGTTATGTCATGCAGGTATTTATTTCTGTACTTTCCCTCTGCTCTTTTTCCCATCAGTTCTGCCTGTTGTCAGGGAGCCTCCGTGGTGAAGTGGTCAGGCCGTTTGCTTCGCGCTCTGAAGGTTGTGAGTTTGAATCTGGGCTACATCTTTCAGTTCACAAGTGCATTTTTCTCGGAGACTCCTGGGGTTCGTTGCTGGAGCTACAGAGTTTGTGCTTTGTGCGACGCTTTTAGCGGGCCGATCTGCAGAAAGAGGCCGAGCCATATGGGATCAAACCCTGTGCAATGAAGTTGATCCTCTCGACTTTAAGACTTTGTCAGTTGTCAAGTCTCTTTCTCCTTATATTGTAAAAATGAAATTTTGACTGTGCGTCAATTTCTCTCATGAATTTACATTTTCTAAATTGTGTTTTGGATTGTCTCATTTGTTTAGTGTGGGCATGTCTTATTGTGTGAATTGTTAGTTAGTTAGTTAGTTAGTCGACAGATCATCCTCATTGCACATCGAACCATTCAGTCCATAAGTGCTCGGATCCCCTCCTCAGCAAATCCCGCAGCGTGTAGCAGCTAACGACACCAGTTCTGTGTTGGTTTATCTGTCTTCTTTGGCTTCCTGCGTAGTGTTCTTGTGTGGCCACCCCTCTTTTAATTTGCTGTTCTCACAGTCTGGCTATGGTTGTAGATTCACAGTCATCACTTGGTTCATGCAAAAGCCTTACTTCTCGTAGAGCATTCAGAATGTCACCCTGGTCCATGGCACGTCCGCCCTCCACAGTAGCCTCACCTGCGAGCTTGTCAGCCCGCTCATTTCCTTGTACTCCCGCATGCCCTGGCACGAAGATGAAACTAATCTTTGCCAGCCAAGACTGCTCCAGAGACTGCAACCATTCTCTTTGGATAAACCCCATCTCTATCTTCTTGATCATGTTCATGTTCATTAAGTCACTAAGGAAACATGCCCTAGTGAATGTCTGTGTCTCGAGCCATGTTATTGCTTTACTTACTGCCATGACTTCCATAGTCAGGCTACTTGTGGTTTCAGTGAAAGCACCAGAGTCCTCCTTCACAATTCTCCCTCCGACCCGACCCATAAAGGCCCATGAGCTTCTCACATGTCGGACGACCGACCCATCTGTGTAGATGACAGCATCACCGTCTAGCGAATTCTCGAAAATCAATGCTTGTACTTCAGCCTCCACAGCAGCTGGATTTTCTTGTCTGCATTTTCTATCTAGTTGGATGCAAACTGAAAAGGATGTGCAGAAATCTGTTGGCACTTGTACCCACTCCTTACCAGGTTCTAAGTCCTCAAGTGAACACACCTGTTGAAGAATGTCTTCGGCTTGACCCATTCACGACTGTCCTCTTTTTAACCTGCTGCCCTTCACCTTCATAATTTCACTATGCAGTGGATGTTGTGTGTTTGCGTTAACTCTGAGGTAGGCGCGTGCTCTGCAAACTTGTATTCTGTCTTCAATGGTTGGAATGTTGTATCTCTTGTACATCCAAGAATAATGCGCATAGCTTCATTCTGTATCCTTTCCATCCTTATTGTGTGTGTGAATTGTATTGTTGTATGCATGTGTGTGTGTGAGTGGGTGGTTGAGTGTGAGTGCGTGGTTGAGTGTGAGTGCGTGCATTGACTTAGAGTGCGTGTGCGTGCGTGCGCATTGTATTATTGTGTGTGTGCATTGACTTTTTGTGTGTATTTGTATGCATTGTTTTATTGTGTGTGTGCATTGTTTTATTGTGTGTGCATTGACTTTGTGTGTGTATGTGTGTGTGGGTGGGTGTGTGTGTGTGTGTGCATTGTGTTATTGTGTGTGTGCATTGACTTTTTGTGTGTATTTGTATGCATTGTTTTATTGTGTGTGTGCATTGTTTTATTGTGTGTGTGCATTGTTTTATTGTGTGTGTGCATTGTTTTATTGTGTGTGTGCATTGTTTTATTGTGTGTGTGTGCATTGTTTCATTGTGTGTGTGCATTGTTTTATTGTGTGTGTGCATTGTTTTATTGTGTGTGCATTGTTTTATTGTGTGTGCATTGACTTTATGTGTGTGTTGTGCGTGTGTGCATACATTTTATTGTGTGTGTGCATTGTTTTATTGTGTGTGACTTATATATATGTGTATGTGTGTGTGTGTGTGTGCGCGCACAGCGTGCACGCGCGCGTGCATACATTGTTTTATTGTGTGTGTTTGCATTGACTTTGTGTGTGCATGTATGCATTTTTTATTGTGTGTGTGCATTGACTTTTTGGGTGTGTGCAATGTCATATTTTATGTTTGTATGCATTGTTTTATTGTGTGTGTGTGTACAAAATTTTATTTTAGTGTGTTTGTATGCATTGTTTTATTGTGTGTTTGTACATGTGCACATGCTTATGGTCTTATTTTGTGTGCATTGTTTTATTATATGTGCACTGCCTTAGTTTGTGTGCATTTCTTCTAATATTATTCTGTTCTCTTTGATAGTTCCTAATCTATGACACCCAACAAGTTGTGGGTGGCCGCAAGTACGAGATTTCTCCCGAGGAATACGTTTACGGAGCCCTGCAGCTGTACATTGATGTTGTCTACATCTTCATCATCATCCTCGGATTCATGGGCAAGAAATAAACCCTCACAAGTCCTTCAGTTCAGATTTTCCTGGGTAAATGTCCGACTTGTGTATCAAAAACCCATACGCAATGGACTACGATTGGTTCCTGGTTTGTATTGATATCATGTTGAACTTGCATATACTATTTAAACACTTACAATTTATCATTTTGCATATTATGTTATGACCAATGGATGTAATGTATAAATTACGTATATGTCATGAGAAACGGAAAGATGGAGTAAGTTGTCATAGTGGGAAAGTTAGAGGGGAGGAGAGGCAGGGAGAGATGAAGAGAGAAGATGCTTGACAGTTTGCTGACATCATGGCATTTCTGATATGAGGGGGCTTCAAATGAAACCCTTAAAAAGTGATAGAAAAAGGTGTGATAGGAATACAATAACCATGTCATTGTCTTGTAACCTCGTCATATAATGGTTGTTAAGCAGAGCTGCGTTCTTGCGCCGTTAGGCCGACACATCCGACTTCTGCAGGCATTTGTTGACCGGGTTAACCTTCCCGGTTGTAACCTGTAAATATTGTTGTTAAGGATGTCAGGAGTGTTAAAGCATGTGACATCATGGTTCAGACAACATGGTGATGTCATAATGACAGTTTAAAGATGGCCCCCCACTTTTAAAGTGCACCAAAGAGGAGCGACAATCTGTTATCCGTTTATTTTTATCAGTGAAGGGGTGAAATCTATAGAAATTCAACGGCGAATGAAGGTCCAATATGGTGATGCATGCCTCTCAATACAGCAAGTGTATGAGGAGTGGAGTAGGATTTTTCAAAACAGCGTGACTTCTGTGACAGACTGCTTACCACCGGGTCTGGCACACCAAGTAGTGACCTCAGAGTAGATACAGACGCGACCAAAAGAATTATTCTCGACAGGAATCCAAGCACTTTATCTGCACTGGAGGACTTGCATTGAACGCAGTGGTAATTACATCGAAAAATGATACATTTCTTCTTTACTTTTTCAGAATATATTCACTAAATAAAATTTTTAAACTTAAAGGTTGCCATTTGAAGCCCTCTCATAGATCAGTATCAGAAATGATTGGTAGTGCATGCAACAGAAGGATGTGGACAGACATCACCAACACCACACGGCATGGACTATAAGAAGAAGGTGTTCTATTTTCCAGCTGGTAGCTCCTAAATTAGGTCACAACTCTTCAAGGATTCCCCATTTTTGGCCCAGGATTGTTCTGTTTCTTTGCCTTTCATTTATAGTTCCATATATTTGTAGTCTAAAGTTTATCTCCACGATGTTTGTTTCTAAAGCTACGTTGATATCCCACATAGATATATAGAAAACATGTCATATTTTCATTTGCCTGCTTTGAACTCAAGCTTAGTCTGTAAAACACGTGCTACTTCTTCTAGTAACACTGGACTGATTTTTGTATGTGCATTAGCTTTCCCTAATACCAGTGTCCCTTGCCATTAGGCAAACCCACTCCGATTTCTGAGGTACTTGTAATTTATGTCCCCATGTCAAGGATGAGAAGTCAACATTTTAGTCCAACTGATTAGTGTAGGAGTTGAGCCCACTACCTCGGCATCAGCACACCGAGCAGTCTTATCATTTGGGCAGGCTGACTTCTATAATTTAATTTAAATGTCAGGAACTCAACAACTCATCAGGAAAGAGAGTTCTGGAATCATGAAGTATAAATGTTTTTGTTTTCTTTTGTAAAGTATGTAAGCAGCTGTGGCTTAGGGGAAGTCAATGCAGTTTCACAATCCCAATATGCCGGGGCCAAAGTCAGTCACACTAGATGTGGGAGGTGATCGCCTTGCATTGATTTTCACAATGTTATGAGTTTTGGAGATTCAAAAAGCAATGGCAAACTACTGTACTTAAAATTGTCTGGGAAAATCACAAACAGGCAATAAAATGGTGGGGTTTGATTGCAACATGCTGTAACGGCCATGCAATGCAACTAGCTTATTGAAGTATTTAGGGAACGCAGACTGATCAATTATGCTTACAGCAGAGTGGGTCAGGTAAAACCAGCTGCAGAATTTGAGTCACTTAAAGATGTCCCTCGTTGAGCTGTCGGTGTTCTTGTCTGCAGATGTCATGATTGGGTCTTGTTTGTTCACATGTTTTTGTTGTACACATTTTAAATTATCAGCTTTAATTTCTTGCGCTTGCTTATATAGAGCTTGCAACCACGTACACAACTTGCACAAATGGTATCCACAAGGCCGGTTTATCTGAGGGGGCTGCAGCCTGAAGGTGTCCACTAGTTGGGGGTGTGGGTCCTCCAGAGATTAAGTATATATATATATATATATATATATATATATATATATATATATATATATATATATATATATATATATATATATATGACTTTGATGTATAGACTTTATTGGTTGGGGTGGGTGTGAACCTTGCAGTATATGTAACTTTGGGACCCATATCTTAATCCAGCTCTGGATGTACACACACGAGTCACTGAGTGTGGTATACACACGATTCACTGGGTGTACACACAAGAATCACTGGGTGTACACAGTCAGCAAACATTAGGTCTTGTATGTGGGAGAAATCACAACACTGAGTATTCACAAACATATCACCAGCTGTTTATTTTGTCTATTGTTATTGACACATGAGTTTATTGATACCTCACTGGCATTTATGTGCTGGACTGTCGCATTTAGTTTGACAATACTAGTATTGCCAGTCTTCTGTTGTTACTGCAGCCAGGCTAGAAGAGGACAGACGAGACTAGACTGTAGAGTGCCTACATACCCCAAGGTAGAAGAGGGCAGACTAAACTAGACTATGGTACTACATACCCTAGGGTAGAAGAGGACAGACTAAACTAGACTATAGGGTGCCTAAATAACCCAGGGTAGAAGAGGACGGACTAAACTAGGACTGTAGAGGTACCTACATACCCCAAGGTAGAAGAGAGCAGACTAAACTAGACTAGGGTACTACATACCTTAGGGTAGAAGAGGACAGACTAAACTAGACTATAGGGTGCCTAAATAACCCAGGGTAGAAGAGGACAGACTAAACTAGACTAGAGTGCCTACATACCCCAAGGTAGAAGAGGGCAGACTAAACTTGACTATAGGGTGCCTAAATAACCCAGGGTAGAAGAGGACAGACTAAACTAGACTAGAGTGCCTACATACCCCAAGGTAGAAGAGGGCGGACTAAACTAGACTATAGGGTGCCTAAATAACCCAGGGTAGAAGAGGACAGACTAAACTAGACTAGAGTGCCTACATACCCCAAGGTAGAAGAGGGCGGACTAAACTAGACTATAGGGTGCCTAAATAACCCAGGGTAGAAGAGGACAGACTAAACTAGACTAGAGTGCCTACATACCCCAAGGTAGAAGAGGGCGGACTAAACTAGACTATAGGGTGCCTAAATAACCCAGGGTAGAAGAGGACAGACTAAACTAGACTATAGGGTGCCTAAATAACCCAGGGTAGAAGAGGACAGACTAAACTAGACTAGAGTGCCTACATACCCCAAGGTAGAAGAGGGCAGACTAAACTAGACTATAGGGTGCCTAAATAACCCAGGGTAGAAGAGGACAGACTAAACTAGACTAGAGTGCCTACATACCCCAAGGTAGAAGAGGGCGGACTAAACTAGACTATAGGGTGCCTAAATAACCCAGGGTAGAAGAGGACAGACTAAACTAGACTATAGGGTGCCTAAATAACCCAGGGTAGAAGAGGACAGACTAAACTAGACTAGAGTGCCTACATACCCCAAGGTAGAAGAGGGCGGACTAAACTAGAGTGCCTACATACCCCAAGGTAGAAGAGGGCGGACTAAACTAGACTAGAGTGCCTACATACCCCAAGGTAGAAGAGGGCAGACTAAACTAGACTAGAGTGCCTACATACCCCAAGGTAGAAGAGAGCGGACTAAACTAGACTAGAGTGCCTACATACCCCAAGGTAGAAGAGGGCGGACTAAACTAGACTAGAGTGCCTACATACCCCAAGGTAGAAGAGGGCGGACTAAACTAGACTAGAGTGCCTACATACCCCAAGGTAGAAGAGGGCGGACTAAACTAGACTAGAGTGCCTACATACCCCAAGGTAGAAGAGGGCAGACTAAACTAGACTATGGTACTACATACCCTAGGGTAGAAGAGGACAGACTAAACTAGACTATAGGGTGCCTAAATAACCCAGGGTAGAAGAGGGCGGACTAAACTAGACTGTAGAGTGCTTACATACCCCAAGGTAGAAGAGGGCAGACTAAACTAGACTAAGGTACTACATACCCTAGGGTAGAAGAGGACAGACTAAACTAGACTATAGGGTGCCTAAATAACCCAGGGTATAAAAGGACAGACTAAACTGGACTGTTTGGTAGTGCCCCATAGTAGAATAGGACAAACTAAACTGTAGGGTTCCTCCATACTCTAGGGTAAAATGGGAAAGACTAAAAAAAAGACTAAAATACCTTCACACCCCAGGGTAGAAGAGAAAAGACTAAACCAGAAGTGTATGGTAGCTCTACACTTTGAAGTAGATGAGAAAAGGCTAAACTAGAGTGTATGGTAGCACTACACTCTGAAGTAGAAGAGAAAAGGCTAAACTAGAGTGTATGGTAGTTCTACACCCTGAAGTAGATGAGAAAAGGCTAAACTAGAGTGTATGGTAGCACTACACCCTGAAGTAGATGAGAAAAGGCTAAACTAGAGTGTATGGTAGTTCTACACCCTGAAGTAGATGAGAAAAGGCTAAACTAGAGTGTATGGTAGCTCTACACCCTGAAGTAGATGAGAAAAGGCTAAACTAGACTATATGGTAGCTCTACACCCTGAAGTAGATGAGAAAAGGCTAAACTAGAGTGTATGGTAGTTCTACACCCTGAAGTAGATGAGAAAAGGCTAAACTAGAGTGTATGGTAGTTCTACACCCTGAAGTAGAAAAGGCTAAACTAGACTGTATGGTAGTTCTACACCCTGAAGTAGATGAGAAAAGGCTAAACTAGAGTGTATGGTAGCTCTACACCCTGAAGTAGATGAGAAAAGGCTAAACTAGACTATATGGTAGCTCTACACCCTGAAGTAGATGAGAAAAGGCTAAACTAGACTGTATGGTAGCTCTACACCCTGAAGTAGATAAGAAAAGGCTAAACTAGACTGTATGGTAGCTCTACACTCTGAAGTAGATGAGAAAAGGCTAAACTAGAGTGTATGGTAGTTCTACACCCTGAAGTAGAAAAGGCTAAACTAGACTGTATGGTAGTTCTACACCCTGAAGTAGATGAGAAAAGGCTAAACTAGAGTGTATGGTAGCTCTACACCCTGAAGTAGATAAGAAAAGGCTAAACTAGACTATATGGTAGCTCTACACCCTGAAGTAGATAAGAAAAGGCTAAACTAGACTGTATGGTAGCTCTACACCCTGAAGTAGATAAGAAAAGGCTAAACTAGACTGTATGGTAGCTCTACACCCTGAAGTAGATAGAAAAGGCTAAACTAGACTGTATGGTAGCTCTACACCCTGAAGTAGATAGAAAAGGCTAAACTAGACTATATGGTAGCTCTACACCCTGAAGTAGATAAGAAAAGGCTAAACTAGACTGTATGGTAGCTCTACACCCTGAAGTAGATAAGAAAAGGCTAAACTAAAGTGTATGGTAGCTCTACACCCTGAAGTAGAAGAGAAAAGGTTAAACTAGACTGTATGGTAGCTCTACACCCTGAAGTAGATAAGAAAAGGCTAAACTAGACTATATGGTAGCTCTACACCCTGAAGTAGATAAGAAAAGGCTAAACTAGAGTGTATGGTAGCTCTACACCCTGAAGTAGAAGAGAATAGGTTAAACTAGACTGTATGGTAGCTCTACACCCTGAAGTAGATAAGAAAAGGCTAAACTAGACTGTATGGTAGCTCTACACTCTGAAGTAGATAAGAAAAGGCTAAACTAGACTATATGGTAGCTCTACACCCTGAAGTAGATAAGAAAAGGCTAAACTAGAGTGTATGGTAGCTCTACACCCTGAAGTAGAAGAGAAAAGGTTAAACTAGACTGTATGGTAGCTCTACACCCTGAAGTAGAAGAGAAAAGGTTAAACTAGACTGTATGGTAGCTCTACACCCTGAAGTAGAAGAGAAAAGGTTAAACTAGACTGTATGGTAGCACTACACCCTGAAGTAGAAGAGAAAAGGTTAAACTAGACTGTATGGTAGCTCTACACCCTGAAGTAGAAGAGAAAAGGTTAAACTAGACTGTATGGTAGCTCTACACCCTGAAGTAGATAAGAAAAGGCTAAACTAGACTATATGGTAGCTCTACACCCTGAAGTAGATAAGAAAAGGCTAAACTAGAGTGTATAGTAGCTCTACACCCTGAAGTAGAAGAGAAAAGGTTAAACTAGACTGTATGGTAGCTCTACACCCTGAAGTAGATAAGAAAAGGCTAAACTAGACTGTATGGTAGCTCTACACTCTGAAGTAGATAAGAAAAGGCTAAACTAGACTGTATGGTAGCTCTACACCCTGAAGTAGATGAGAAAAGGCTAAACTAGACTATATGGTAGCTCTACACCCTGAAGTAGATAAGAAAAGGCTAAACTAGAGTATATAATAGCTCTACATCCCAAGGTGAAAGAGGAAAGACTAAAACAAGACTTTTAAGGTACCTCTACATCACAGGGCGGAAGAATAAAGACTAAACAAGACAATGTGTGACAATGAACTAGAAGTGTACTTGTATGTAGAAAAATGTCCAGGGCCCCCATTTATGCTATGAGGCTCGTGTGGCTTATGGTGCCAGCCCCATATTGTGTAGACAACTAGCACTCAGTGTCTGGTCGGGTCACTGTATCAGGCCGGCAGTCTTTACTTCCCTGGACATGTGCTGGAGCCCGTGTTAGGCTGCCTCAACCTGGAAGGCTTACCCACCGCCAAGGGGTTTGATGGCGAGACCACCTTGCCTACAGGCCAGTGTGCTAGCGCCTGAGCTACCGCAGCCCCCCACTGTTGTTTATAATTTACAGACATCATGTTATTGAATTTGTTTGTATTGATTCTCATCTTTTGCTTGCTGTTTAAAACAAGTGGAAATTATGACACAAATTGTTGAATGTTTCTTTTTGTGGAGCTGTTTGTTAATCATTCACTACATCTGTGAGGCTGTTTGCTAATCATTCACTAGATCTGTTAAGCTTTTTGTTTATCATTCAGTAGATCTGTGAGGCTGTTTGTTAATCACCAACTAGAGCTATGGGGCTGTTTGTTAATCACCAACTAGAACTGTAGGGCTGTTTGTTAATCACCAACTAGAACTGTAGAACTGTATGTTAATCACACACTAAAACTGTAGAGCTGTTTGTTAATCACCAACTAGAGCTGTAGAACTGTATGTTAATCACACACTAAAACTGTAGAGCTGTTTGTTAATCACCAACTAGAGCTGTAGAACTGTATGTTAATCACACACTAAAACTGTAGAACTGTATGTTAATCACCAACTGGAGCTATGGATCTGTGTGTTAATGACCTGTAGGGGTGCCAGTATATTTCCACAAGTAGATAGATATATTTGTGAACAGAAAAAGTTGAACATTTTAGCTATTAGATTTGGATGTTCGATACTAATTTTAGATCCAGGCTTTCACTTAACAGATGTTCTAAAAAAAAAAAAAAAAACACTCTTTGAATCTACTGTAGACAGCACAAAATCAGTGTTTATGTCACAGAGAGGAAAAAAGGCAGTAATGCTGTCTTATCTACTGTAGACAAAACAAAACCAGTGTTTATGTCACAGAGAGGAAATAAGCAACCATTCTGTACCTACTGTAGACAACACAAAACCAGTGTTTATGTCACAGAGAGAAAACAATCAGCCATTTGGTATCTATTGTAGACAGCACAAAATCAGTGTATGTGTCACAGAGAGGAAACAAGCAACAATTCTGTATCTACTTTTTTTATTTGGTGTTTTTCCTCCCGCATATCGTTTACATGACATCGCTGTCAAAGACAACACAAAACCAATGTTTATGTCAGAGAGAGGAAATAAACAACCATTGTGTACAAGCAATCAACCTGTACCTACTGTAGACAACACAAAATCAGTGTTTATGTCTCAGAGAGGAAATCAGTAACCATTCTGTATCTACTGTAGACAATACAAAACCAGTGTTTATGACTCAGAGAGGAAATAAGTAACCATTGTGTACCTGCTGTAGACAACACAAAACTAGTGTTTATGTCACAGAGAGGAAATTAGCGCATACACAGGCCAGCAAGAAGCAGTTCTATTTTCATTAAAGTGCAGAAAGTTAGCCAGATTTCAGCATGTCACCTTTCATGAATATCTTGAGAAAACTGTATGCGGAAAAGGCAAATGAAAAAGAGGAATGCAAAGGAAATCTTACTGTGAGAACAACAAAGACTGGATGGCCACTACTTTCCTGCACTTACATTTCTGAGGACAGACCACAAAGCAATAATGTAGAAGCTAGGGATTAGTGCCTGTCATATTCAGCTCTGGCTTGTGCAGAGTCTGGTGTGTGTAAGTTTTATATAATATACAAAAAGGGTGGTATACTCTTTTATCTTCTTTCCTGATCCTTGAGTAGTGTATCGGACATTTAGCCTACTCAGACAAGGGCAAAAACTTGGAGGACCTGTGTGCCAGTTCAAAGTCCTCCAGTAGTTGGAAAAAGACAAGAGCAGACTAAGTAGGCAACCTGCATAGGCTAAATTTCTAATTTTTAAAATCCTACCCACTGAAAGCCGACTCTGTGGTGAAGGTGTTATGAACACAATTTGTAATCCCACATAATGTGTTCGAAACACAGCTGCGGGCAATTTGGCAGCAGATCGTCTTGTGTTGGTTTCCATACAATGGTATGAGTGCCGGTCGTTCAGAAAGCAATGGTTGGTTGGGAAATGTTTCTGCCAAATAAATGGGGAATTGTGTCTGCCAAATAAATGGGGAATTGTGTCTGCTATATAAATGGGGACATGTTTCTGACAGATAAATGTGGAAATGTTTCTGCTACATAAATGTGGAAATTTGTCTGCTACATAAATGTGGAAATGTGTCTGCTACATAAATTTGGAAATATGTCTGCTATGTAAATGTTGAAAGGCAGCAGATAGTTCTCCATGCATGGGAGGCCTTGTCATAGGTGGGTGTGTGTGTATGTGTGTGAGAGAGAGAGAGAGACTGAATTAATGTCATGTAACAAACTTGTGACAAGTCTGTCAGAGACAAATGTGGTGACTTAAACTTGTGACATGAAGATGTCGGATTGACACTGTGACAAGTCTGTGTCAGAGACAAATGTGATAATGGTGTAGGCTTGTGACATAACCATGTTAGCGACTGGTGACAGAACTCTTGTCAGAGAGAAATGTGATCTCAACATAAGATTTGTGATATAAGTGATTATGATAGAACTAGCACATACAATTTGTGTTACTGTCAGACTGTCTATATCACTGTCTAGATTGACAGACGCTGTCTGTGACACTGTCTCATGTAACAGTTATTGTGAATACAATATGGAAAATGTTGTGTGTTTATAAATATATATGCAATGTTATGCTTTTTGCTTCAGGTCACAGATCACACTAGACAAATACTAGTGAGTTGCTTCAGGTCACAGATTACACTAGACAATTACACTAGACAAATACCAGTGAGTTGCTTCAGGTCACAGATCACACTAGACAAATACTAGTAAGTTGCTTCAGGTCACAGATTACACTAGACAAATACCAGTGAGTTGCTTCAGGTCACAGATTACACTAGACAAATACTAGTGAGTTGCTTCAGGTCACAGATTACACTAGACAATTACACTAGACAAATACTAGTGAGTTGCTTCAGGTCACAAATTACACTAGACAAATACCAGTGAGTTGCTTCAGGTCACAGATTACACTAGACAAATACTAGTGAGTTGCTTCAGGTCACAGATTACACTAGACAAATACTAGTGAGTTGCTTCAGGTCACAGATTACACTAGACAAATACACTATACAAATACCAGTGAGTTGCTTCAGGTCACAGATGACACTAGACAAATACTAGTGAGTTGCTTCAGGTCACAGCTTACACTAGACAATTACACTAGACAAATACTAGTGAGTTGCTTCAGGTCACATATTACACTAGACAAATACCAGTGAGTTGCTTCAGGTGACAGATTACACTAGACAATTACACTAGACAAATACCAGTGAGTTGCTTCAGGTCACAGATTACACTAGACAATTACACTAGACAAATACTAGTGAGTTGCTTCAGGTCACAGATTACACTAGACAATTACACTAGACAAATACTAGTGAGTTGCTTCAGGTCACAGATTATACTAGACAAATACCAGTGAGTTGCTTCAGGTCACAGATTACACTAGACAAATACTAGTGAGTTGCTTCAGGTCACAGATTATACTAGACAAATACCAGTGAGTTGCTTCAGGTCACAGATTACACTAGACAATTACACTAGACAAATACTAGTGAGTTGCTTCAGGTCACAGATTACACTAGACAATACCAGTGAGTTGCTTCAGGTCACAGATTACACTAGACAAATACCAGTGAGTTGCTTCAGGTCACAGATTACACTAGACAAATACCAGTGAGTTGCTTCAGGTCACAGATCACACTAGACAAATACCAGTGAGTTGCTTCAGATCACAGATTACACTAGACAAATACCAGTGAGTTGCTTCAGGTCACAGATTACACTAGACAAATACCAGTGAGTTGCTTCAGGTCACAGATTACACTAGACAAATACCAGTGAGTTGCTTCAGGTCACAGATCACACTAGACAAATACCAGTGAGTTGCTTCAGGTCACAGATTACACTAGACAAATACCAGTGAGTTGCTTCAGGTCACAGATTACACTAGACAAATACCAGTGAGTTGCTTCAGGTCATAGATTACACTAGACAATTACACTAGGCAAATACCAGTGAGTTGCTTCAGGTCACAGATTACACTAGACAAATACCAGTGAGTTGCTTCAGGTCACAGATTACACTATGCAAATACCAGTGAGTTGCTTCAGGTCACAGATTACACTAGACAAATACCAGTGAGTTGCTTCAGGTCACAGATTACACTAGACAAATACCAGTGAGTTGCTTCAGGTCACAGATTACACTAGACAATTACACTAGACAAATACCAGTGAGTTGTTTCAGGTCACAGATTACACTAGACAAATACCAGTGAGTTGCTTCAGGTCACAGATTACACTAGACAATTACACTAGGCAAATACCAGTGAGTTGCTTCAGGTCACAGATTACACTAGACAATTACTCTAGACAAATACCAGTGAGTTGCTTCAGGTCACAGATTACACTAGGCAAATACCAGTGAGTTGCTTCAGGTCACAGATTACACTAGACAATTACACAAGGCAAATACCAGTGAGTTGCTTCAGGTCACAGATTACACTAGACAATTACCAGTGAGTTGCTTCAGGTCACAGATTACACTAGTCAATTACACTAGGCAAATACCAGTGAGTTGCTTCAGGTCACAGATTACACTAGACAAATACCAGTGAGTTGCTTCATGTCACAGATTACACTAGACAAATACCAGTGAGTTGCTTCATGTCACAGATTACACTAGACAAATACCAGTGAGTTGGGAGATGAAAAAACCACACTGGCATTGGATTGGACACACATTGAGAAAACCTCATGATAGTATAACTCTAATCTATAACCCACAGGGCCAACGAAAAAGAGTGAAACCTCAAAACACATAGAAAAAAGGAGTTAGGGAAACCTCAAAACGCATAGAAAAGGGAGTTAGTGAAACCTCAAAACACACGGAGAAGAGAGTTGAGAAACCTCAAATCACATGGAGAAGTGAGTTGGAACCTCAAAACACGCGGAGAAGAGAGTTGGGAAACCTAAAAATGAATAGAAAAGAGAATTTGGAAACCTCAAAACACACGGAGAAGAGAGTTGGGAAACCTAAAAATGTAGAGAAAAGAGTTAGGGAAACCTCAAAACACATGGAGAAGTGCGCTAGGGAAACTTTATAACACTTGGAGAAGAGAGTTAGGTAAATCTTTAAAAACAACCACTGAGAAGAGAATTAGGGAAACCTAAATAAAAACATTGAGAAGATAATTAGGGAAACCTTAAAACACACTGAGAATAGAGTTAGGGAAACCTCAAAACACATGGAGAAGAGGGTTGGGAAATCTCAAAACACACAGAGAAGAGAGTTAGGGAAACCTCAAAACACACAGAGAAGAGAGTTAGGGAAACCTCAAAACACACAGAGAAGAGAGTTAGGGAAACCTCAAAACACAGAGAAGAGAGTTAGGGAAACCTCAAAACACACAGAGAAGAGAGAGGTCAGAGGTCAGTAATATGGGTTGGACACAGTGGGAGCAGCAGGAGACAACAAAATAGTGGCTGGCTTGGTTGGAGTTGGCTGAGGGTCTATAGTCTATACTCTAGCGAGGGATAAAGGGCGGGAGAAGGGGAATGTGAATTTCTGGTTTAACAGATTCAGTGCTCAACAAAACGTAGAGCTGGACAAAACAAAAATGGATGGCTGAAAGTGGGAAGTAGGTGTGTGTCAGTTATGACTTACAAGTGGTTAATATGGTAGCAGACATGATTTATAATGCAAAGACATCATTTCGGAGATATATAAGTCCAAGGCTAATACAGCAAGTCGTTTAAAACGATTCATCATCCTATAGTACGTATCAGTTAAATGCAAGTGTCCCTGTGCTGCCTGCTACTCGCTAACCAGCATGGTACCAGTTTTTTGTGTGTTCATACTTTAGTTGTTTGCCATTGTTCTCTTGACATGTTCATTTGCTACTTGTATCCGCTGTACTTTGATTGAATCTGTTTTTGTAATTGTTTCACAATTAATGGTTTTGCAGTTTTGATTCAGTAAATGATTTTCTTTTCGGTTTTTTTTTTTTTTTTTGGTGGCTGTGTTGTTGGATGCCTCACATTAAGCTGTCAGTGTTAGATTGTGCCTGCTCAATTACATTTCCCTCTGCCGAAAGATGTTAACATGCTGTCAGAAGTGGGGTTGGCTCCCACTGGTGTTTAGTTGTGGGTGCATGCAGGAGAGAATGATCAAATCAGTCAGAAAGCCACTAAATTCTGTTTAAGATGACTACACCTTATGGACAGACCAGAATAAATAACCATTATTTTGCTTCACGGAACAGGACACAATATATTACGCAACCACTTGTATACAAAATTCAAGATTGGCAAATCAGTCATGTGAAGTGGCGCGGAAGACAGCAGAGCACATACTCCAAGACTACCCCAAAAACGACAAATCAAGGCAAACCTTCTGGCCTGAAGAAACAATACTGGAAGATAAAACTATATGAACCACTGAATGAACTAAAATAAACAGTTAAATTCATACCAGATATAACATTGTAGCTATAGACATGTTTCAAGTTAACGTAGAAGTGAAGAAGATGTGAGTTGCATCGAAACCTCATATAAACAAACATCCTATTTACAAAACAAAAATTCCAAATTCGGCCTCGTTCAACCTGCCTCTTCAGCTGTGGTTATTGTTGAGGTCCGTGGTTTTGTGGGTTCATTCACCCTAATTCTTGTCTTGTGCGCTCTTTCGAGTGAGTCCTATCTGGGACTGGTTATGTTGGTTTGTGTCTGTGACGTCAGCTGGGAGATCGGTCGGCGGCTGTCCTTTGTTCCCGTCTCTGGCGGTTTCTTTTGTTAGTGAAGGCTCCTGGCTCGTTTGGCTTGACTGGTTGCAGTCCTTAAAAGGACTTTTTATTTGGTTTTTTTGGGGCCTCCATTTTGTGTATTTTCTGTAGGAGCTTTTCGATGTTTTCATTTTCCTCCTTGCGCCTTTTTCTTCTTCGAGTTTGAGCTTCTGTTGCCATTCGATTTTTTCCTCTGCGGTCATCCACGGGAGCATCTCTCCGTTTCCTATAGTACGTGTAGCCGGGTCCCATCCTCAAAGTCAGTAATTCTATCTGGGTATTCTACCGGTCTCCTGAGTTTCTTGGGTTTCTTCTTTTCTCTTTCATCCCGGCGCCTTTTGAATTCCTGGTGCCTGCGTTCCTCCAGTCTTGCACCTTCTTGTAGCTCCTCCAAGGTAGGCCACTGGGGCCTCGTCATCAGGCTGCTCATCACAGTTTTCTTCAGATGTCTGGCAAGATATTGGTTTCCCCTTGTCGGCCTCGGAGGTCGCGGTCGGGCTGCTGGCTTTAGTTTGCGGTTCAGGCTCGGTCTCTTGGTTTTCATATTGCGGTTTTGCGGTTCTCTGTGGTTTCTTGTATGGCTTCTGTTGGTTTGTTTTGGAAAAGTTCCATTTCAGCTTTTTAGTAGTTCTCGTTCTGATTTAATGGTTTGTAGGATTTCTTCGTTCTCCTTCTTTATCAGTGCCATATGTTCCACTTCTTGCTTGATGTTTTGCTGGATCTCCTTTATTTCAGCCAGTAGTTTCTCGTTGTCGCTGGCCGGAGTCGGCGTCAGCAGTGCCTTGACTTGTTTCTTCAACTCGTCTATCTGCTTTTGCATTTGATCTCTTTCAGCTTGTGATATACCCGTAGCTGTCTCGCCCCTCCGCATTGCTTCCTTGAATGGTGATCTTTGTGGTAATTGCGATCTTTAAGGCGTCTCTGTGTCGTTGCAGGTACGGACAGCCCATGTATCTAGCTCCATGCTTGCCCAGGCAGTTGGCGCATTTTCGTTTGTTGTTGGGTGCTCGGAAGTCTGTGTCCAGCTTGGCCAGCGGACACTCCTTGAAGGCGTGGTGATCGGTGCAGTATCGGCAGCCTCTGGCATCTGGAACATTGGGTGATCCTTGGGATGAATCTCTCTGGCTGCTGCATTCTCTTGTTGATTGATACTGTGATCGGCATCCCGCTGCCCTCTGTCGTCACCACCGCCAAGGTTGTGAGCTTCTTGGAGTAGGCGAGAAGCCGCTTCGCCTTCGAGAATCGAGTGTTGAGATTCTCTTCTCGTAGCTGCCTCAGGATTTCTTCGTCTGATAGATCCACTTGGATACGCTTGAAAACCCACTTGCTTGTCGGTGAGTCGGTGTTTCCTACTCTGGTGTTTTTCTCCTCTCTCTCTGCCTCTCAGTAGGTTTGGCTCTTGTCTGTGGTGGGACTGTCGATCGTCTCCCTCGTGGTGGCTTCAGTAATAGCTGTAGTTCCAGATTCTTTGATGCAGCTAGCAGGCGGGCTCTACACGTTCATCTTCTTGATGATCTTGTCGGCTCCCACGCTGCACATCTTGGGTACCGCGTGTCAACAAACATCGCAGGCTTATATGTCTGGCTATGTCCTCCACGCGAAACTCACTGAAGCGACACGGCCATTCAAGTGTGTGCAGACAAAGCGGCATCAAATAGAGAGGTTATCTCACTTTAATGTTGTACAGGGATACACGAAAAGCCCAAAAAAGTTGCCATTTAAGTAATAAGTGTCCCCTTTTCACACCTTAGGGTGAATTGGGTAAAAGGTGCCAGCCCCATATTTTTATAGAGCGAACAATCGACATTAAATAGGTGATGTGGCAAACATCATGCATGGAAGCCACGGACAATTTTAACAAATGTCCCGCCTTTGTGGGCTTTCGAACAACTGACCACCGGATCTGCAGACAAGCTTTATCAATACTTGACAAAACCTTCACTCGGGCATGCTTCCTTAGTGATTCAGTGAGTTTAGTTAGTCGATGGATCAACATCACGGCACACGTGCTCCGTTCTACTCCTAACTCAAGCCTGAGTCCGGAGAATCTCAGCTCAGTGCACGAACTCGGTAGCACCGGCGAGGATCCTGAAATACTTTGGGTAGATTTTTAACCCGAAATTTTTCCCGGGCAGCGTTGTTAGGCTACTCTTCTTTTTTTTTCGATTTCCAACTGCCAAGCGATTTTTTTTTTACGTGCGCAACAATACACACGGGCGTCCGATCTCACTACCCAGAGACCAGGGGAAATTTTGTTACTAGAAGTCCACGTGAAAAAAATCTCGGCCCTCTCCGGGGCTTGAACCCGGGACCTCCAGCACTCGAGGTGGACACCATACCTCGAGTATGTTCAGGAAGTTAGAGATCGGTTGGGTCCGAAGGCAGTGGGTGATGTTGCTGGGGCAGTAGCGGCTGGCAAAGATTAGTTTAATTTTCGCGCCAGGGCATTCGGGTGTATAAGGAAATGAGCGGGCTGACAGGCTAGCGGGTGAGGCTACCGTGGAGGGCGGACGAGCCATGGACTTGGCTGATATACTGAATGCTCTGCCAGAACCAAGTGATGACTCTGAATCGACAACCATAGTCAGACTGCGAGAACAGCAAGTTAAAAGAGGTGTGGCCAGACAAGAGTACTATGCAGACAGCCAAAGAAGATTAATAAACCAACACAGAGCTGGTGTCGTTAACCGATACACGCTGCGGGATTTACTGAGGGGATCTGAGCACTTATGGACTGAATGGTTCGGGTTCGATGTGCTGTGACGATGATCTGTCGACTAACTAACTAACTAACTAATACATAATAGAACAGGTTCACGACAGCGCAAGTTGACGGCTGCAACAAGCACGACTTCATTTGTTTTAATATACTGACAATGATGCGTGTATTCATCTACCCTTTATCTCTCAGTGGAATAAGGACCCTCAACCATACCACGCTGATTCCTCCCTTTCCATTGCTATCACTTGCATTTCTCTTCACGACTTTCTCATATTATTCAACTCCGCTCAGAATCTCTTCTCCGTTGCGTTACAGAGCCCACGTCTCTATTTCGTTTACCTTGTGATTCCTTGTGACTTTTTAGCAAATTCAGTGCCAAGCAAAATTTAGGTTTTCGAACGAACAAAAATAGATGGAATATGGGAAGTAGGGGTGTCACACTTATGACCTAAAAGCTGTTAAAATGGTAGCAGACATGTTGTATATCAAATTAAAGGAGGATGCATAGTGGTCATAGTTAAAACTACTGTATTGATATTTTAATTGAGACAACATAATCACAGTGACAACTTTACGGCGATATATAAGCCAGTGGCAGATACGGGAAGTAGCTTAAGACGATTAATCATCCCATGACAATTAATCAATTAATTTGACATTAAATGTGGCGTCAGCAGGGGGATCGGTCGGCGCTTGTCCTTTGCGCATGTTTCCTCTTGTGGTTTTCTTTGTTGGTGCAGGCTCCTGGCTCGTCTGGCTTGGCTGGTTGTAGTCCTTATAAGGAGTTTTTATTTAGTATTTTCTCCTCCTGTTCTGTGTATTGCCCGTAGAAGCTTTTCGGTGTTATTTACCTCCTTGCGCTTTTTTTCATTTTCGCGTTTAAGTTCTTGCTGTCTTTCGATTGCTTCCTCTGTGGTCAGCCATGGGACAATCTCTCCGTCCTCGATATAGTATTCAATGCCGGTATCATCCATCCATCCATCATGTGCCATGCCGGTAAGCGTGGGCTGTCATGTTCTGCCATCTCACTCGATCATCAGAGTCGTGGATCAGCTCCGTGTTTCTGGCTCGACCATGCCACAAGGCCAAGCCATCCAGGTACTTGCTTCTATGTCTTCCTCTTGGTCTGTTCCCCTCGATCTTACCAGTTGTCACCAAGTTCTTCAAATCATTTCTTCTCATAACATGCCCAAAACGGTATCATAGTCAGAGATTATCTCCGGGTATTCTATGGATTTCCTCCTGAGTTTCTTCACCTTCTTTCCTTTTGCTTCCTGTCTCCTCATGTATTCCTTGTGCCTGAGTTCCTCTTGCCTTGCCCGTTTCTTTTCTTCTTTTATGCACTCCTCCATTTCCTCCAGAGTAGGTTCCTTTGTAAACCACTTCATGGCGTCGAAAGGTTCCTCATCTTGTCTTTCTTCAGCTGTCTGGCGGGATGTTGGTTTTCCCTTGGGTGTTTCGGGCGTCGTGGTTCGGCTGCTGGTTTTATCTTGCGGTTCTGGCTCGGTTTTTTGTTGGGTTTCTTTGTGGTTTCTTGCATGGCTTGTGTTGGTTTGTTTTGAGTTGATTTCATTTCAGCTTTTAGCCGCCCTCTCTCCGCTTTTATGGTGCGTAGCATTTCTTCGTTTTCCTGCTTCAACGCAGTCATCTGTTCCACTTCTCGCTTGATGTTTTGCTGGATCTCCTTTATTTCTGCCAGTAGATTCTCGTTGTCGCTGGTCGGGTTAGGCGTCAGCAGTGCCTTGACTTGTTTCCTTAACTCGTCGATCTGGCTTTGTAGTTGTGCTCTTTCATCTAGCGAGATGCCCGTGACTGTCCCACATCTCCGCATTGCTTCCTTATATGGCGTCTTGGTGTTGGTGGCGATCTTTAACAAGTCTCTGTGTCTTTGGAGGTACGGACAGCCCAAGTATCTTGCTCCATGTTTGCCCAGGCAGTTGGCGCACTTTCTTTTGTTGTTGGGTGCTCGGAAGTCTGTGTCCAGCTTGGCCAGCGGACACGCCGTGAAGGCGTGGTGATCGGCGCAGAATGTTCAAGAGAGAGTGGGTGTACTTATAGAACATTCAAGTAGGCAGATTTGTAGACTGATTAAAAGAGAGTTATTGTAGCTGAGAGTATTTAAGAAGGTTTGTAGAATGTTTTCGAGAGAGCATTCAGGTAGGCGGGTTTTGATGAATGTTCAAGAGTGGGTAGGCGCAGTTATAGAACACTCAAGTATATGAGTCTGTAGACTGTTAAAGAAAGATTTGTTGCAGTTATAGAATATTCAAGTATGCTGGTTATAATCTTTAGAAGAATGTTTTTGCTGTCAAACATACAAGTAAACAGATTTACAAAACACTGGAGTGAGCGCAGATATAGAATGTTTAATTAGATGAGTTTATTGTCTAATGGTTATCACATAGTGTTGCCGTGACCTGTGCTGTTGCTCACCCAACCAGAGGTCTGCAGATGCCGTAGCTGCAGAAGTATCCGGACTTGCAGACGGCGTCTGTGGGTTTGCTGAGGTCCAGGGTTTGACAAGGTTGGCCCGGCTCTGGAAGTTGACAAGTTTAACAAGTGAAATAGGGTATCTGTGTGTTTGCCAAATTGGTATTTAATTTTAATTTGTTTGGTTTACCTATTGTAGCAACAGTGTTGTTTACATCTAAGGAGACATAAGTGCATAGATCAACCAATAAAGTCTCGGTCTGTAGTGGCTGGACAGTCGATGTACATCGTCGCTTCTAAGTGTTGGAATTCCGTGGATATAACGTTCTACCCATTCGCGCAATGTCAGCGACAATGTTCATCATATCTGAGCCAAAGTATCATTCATTTTACACACACCAAGATTAGTCAGTTAGTTGGTTGCTTGCTTGGTTGGTTGGCTAGTTAGTTAGTCGTGGTTTCAACTTCACGACAAAGGGTCGCCCCATTATGCTCCGTTCCTGTGCCTGTGAATATAACACAAAATGCTCCTCACTGCTCCATGTGAAAAGTGAAACAAACAGGAGTCTCGACAAACCAACCGCCCGCACAGGTATACTATGCATAATGCCGCTGCCAGAATACCAACACAAACATAATAGAAGCGGCAGTCACTAGAAAACCAGCAGCCACAGATTACTTCATAAGGCAAACCAGTTAGTTCAGCGACCAGCCGGCCGCGATTTTTCTGAACATGCAGTTCACGCTACAAATGACCACCGACAGATGTTAAAGCACTCCACACGAAATTAACGGCTCACAGTGTCGCTCCACGCACTCAACTCAGTAGCAGGGCGACGGAAGCCTACACTACCAGTTCAAAATGAGGAAAATGCATCAGCAAACTGTAGCCACAAGCATAAACACTCAAGAGGCCTTAACAGCTCAACCGTCTTTTCTCCATGTTGGGGACCGGAAGTCTACCAAGATATACACCTGACGAGATGCTGCGAAATATGCCTGGCAAAACATCGTGCAATGGTCTATTTATGGCGTGTGTTTAAACTTGTTAAGGGAATACTTTGTTTTGAAATCACTATATGCTATGTAGCAGAAATGAATATGTTGGGTTGCACACATATAAAATAATAGTAGATGCTAAAAAGATGGATTTTAGACACCAAGAGTATTTGCGACAATAAAAAAAAATAATAATAAAATTTATTTTTTTTTGCTTTTTTATAATTATCGAAGCCTTGCTTATAATGTGCACATAGACCAGGTGATAACAAAGGCCAAGCGGGGTTTGGCAGCGATGCGGGTGATGGCGGCAGCAAACTGTGAGCAGCGCCATCTATGTCTTCTGTACGAGGGGCTGGTCATGTCTGTTTTGGAGTATGCAATGGCAATCCTGACTGTCAGCCATAAGCAGATAGAAAGGATGGAAAGGATACAGAATGAAGCTATGCGCATTATTCTTGGATGTACAAGAGATACAGCATGCAGGGCGATGCGCTACCTTCTTGATTTTCCAACCATTGAAGAGAGAATGCAAGTTTGCAGGGCACGTGCCTACCTCAGAATTAACGCAAACACACAGCATCCACTGCATAGTGAAATTAGGAAGGTGAAGGGCAGCAGGTTAAAAAGAGGACGGTCGTGGATGGGTCAAGCCGAGGACATTCTTCAACAGGTGTGTTCACTTGAGGACTTAGAACCTGGCGAGGAGTGGGTGCAAGTGCCAACAGACTTCTGCACATCCTTTTCAGTTTGCATCCAACTAGATAGAAAATGCAGACAAGAAAATCCGGCTGCTGTTGAGGCTGAAGTACAAGCTTTGATTTTCGAGAATTCGCTAGACGGTGACGCGGTCATCTACACAGATGGGTCGGTCGTCCGACATGTGAGAAGCTCATGGGCCTTTACAGCTCGGGCCGGAGGGAGAATTGTGAAGGAGGACTCTGGTGCTTTCACTGAAACCACAAGTAGCCTGACCATGGAAGTCATGGCAGTAAGTAAAGCAATAACATGGCTCGAGACACAGACATTCACTAGGGCTTGTTTCCTTAGCGACTCAATGAACATGATCAAGAGGATAGAGGAGGGGTCGATCCGAAGAGAATGGTTGCTGCCTCTGAAGCGGTCTCGGCTGGCAAAGATTAGTTTCATCTTCGTGCCAGGGCATGCGGGAGTACAAGGAAATGAACGGGCTGACAAGCTCGCAGGTGAGGCTACTGTTGAGGGCGGACGCGCCATGGACCAGGCTGACATTCTGAATGCTCTACGAGAAGTGAGACTTTTGCAAGAACCAAGTGATGACTGTGAATCTACAACAATGGCCAGACTGCGAGAGCAGCAAATTAAAAGAGGGGTGGCCAAACAAGAACACTACGCAGGAAGCCAAAGAAGATTGATAAACCAACACAGAACTGGCGTCGTTAGCCGCTACACGCTGCGGGATTTGCTGAGGAGGGGATCCGAGCACTTATGGACTGGATGGTCCGATGTGCAACGAGGATGATCTGTCGACTAACTAACTAACTAACTAATAATTTACCAAAAATATTTGCGACGTACTATAAACGCGTGGTGAAAACACGTCACAGAGAGGCGTGATCTGACCACCCAACCGACGTGAGTTCACTTGAGCAGGGAACCTCGACACGGACACTACTCTTTCAGAACAGAACACACATACAGAAACCGTTAGGATATAAAGTAAGACATTTACCAGTCGACAGACAGCCAAGGCATCTACATGCATGTTATCCACGCTAGACACGACAGATACTCACAGACCCGTTGTATTTAGCTCAGCCACAGTTAGAGAGAGAGAGAGAGAGAGAGAGAGAGAGAGAGAGAGAGAGAGAGAGAGAGAGAGAGAGAGAAAGGACTATAGTCTGTTTACTTTTGTCTGCCCCAATATAAAATTCCATATCTCAGTAACCAGCTGAGGGAAAATGATGAGATTTAGCATATAACCTTTATCATTATGTCCACCCAACAAAAAATTTTTTTTTCTGAAGATTGTACAGCAGATTTCAAAGTTTGTTTATAAGCGGTAATAATTTACGGGTCAGAGATGAAGTGCATATTATTAAATGTATTACGTCTTCACACGGAAACATTGGCGTTGAATAGTTAATTTTCTCTTGGGACATGGGATTGGCCTTATCACAATAGCCTCGTGTGGTAGAACGGGGCATTACTGTAAAATAAGTTTGTTAGCAAGAAACCACTAGTTTTTCACCAAAACATCAAAGAAATGTCGCCGCTTTCCATGATTTAAGTTGCTTTTGGACCTATCATCAAAGACATATTTCTTGGGTGGGGATAAATATAAGACGGCAGGAAAAATTTAATAACGATGCAACAGACAGTTTTCAAAATAATTGATCGTGAATGAAGGCATTCATTTCTGGACAGACTTTAGTAGAAAAACTGTTGAGCACGCATGTGCATCAGACAGGCGGCCTCCAGTGGAAACGGCGACAAACGCTCGTCTTGTGCGTGGAAGCTAGATAGACAGAACAGCCGGCTGGTGGAGCACTGTGAAATGTGAATGATGTTGCAGCGCAGCTAATAAAAGTGTCCTAAACGTTTGACTGCTAACGAAGGTCTTGTTGCGTTTATCTTGGAATCGTCTTGATGGTTTCAGTCGTGTGAGTGAGGGGCCCCACTGAACAAGTGTTGAACTGACACCTCTTGGTTATTTTACCACCATCTGCCTAGACAACCAACAAGAATCATGGAACTCAAGTAAACTAAGTCAGCATACAACGAGCTACAGATAAACAACAAGCAAATCAACATGCGATGTTAAATTATCATTATAACAAATCATCTGCGCTGGGTCGATCTGCAATCATCTTCATCAACACCCAGCACCTTCCGTTGCCGTCCTGCTGCCGCATGACACTATCTATAGCCACGGTCCCTTTTACACGCATTGAGGATCCCTGTGCAGACGGTGTTCGACCGCCATTTGTTGTATAGACCAATCGGCATTCGGTGCGTCACGTGAGCATTACAAAGGTCGCCTTTACTCTCCAAGACATTTTCTGCTACCCCTGTTAGGCTGGGTCAAACTAGGAGGCCATGTCAATTTTTAAAATTCGAATTCGCCCCAAAATGGATTCGAACCCACTACCACTGAACGGTAGGGGAGCGTCTAGTCCTACGCCACGCCGGCTCCCTGTGTGTGAAATGTTCAATGATAATGAATGTAAAGCGGATAAAATCTTACCTAAGGCTTTATAGCAAGCGTCGCAGCACCCACAAAACCCTCCATTTGGGATAAACACGCCACTGCATTCTGACTTATTGATGAAGAGACAATCGACGAGCTGGCAGATGTCCTGTGGGCAGGTTTCTTCCGCCTGGTTGATCCAGATAGTCATCAGTAAAATCGAGATCCCGAGTATGACAATGCTCATGTTTGGTTGGTTGGATGCCTCTGATACAACTATAAACAATATTTCGTAGTTGAGACATGTCTAATATAACAATATATATGTGGCTTAACATATAACGCAAGCTGCATATTTTGAGGAAGGCTAAGTCGCAAAGTCAACTTATCACAAAAACATCAGAAAGAAGCAGTCGTGGAAGACAAAAACTGGAACATCTTGTAACTGCCGAAAGATTTGTGGAAAGAGAAGGGAATACAGCGTGAGAACATTCTCGACAGTCTTGTGTCATGGCACGGAAGGGAATCATGTGCATTCTTGTTTGCGCTCGCTTTCAAATCAAGCGTAATCCATACACACTACTTCTAGTAGCACTGGACTGAATTTTGCGTGTGAATTAGCTTTCCCTATTAACAGTGTCTCTCGCCATCAGGCGAACCCACTCCAACTTCAGAGGTACTTGTAATTTAAGTCCCCAAGTCAACGACGAGAGGTCAACATTTTAGTCAAACTGTCCAGTGTAAGAGTTGAACCCCTTACCTCGGCATCAGCACATCGAATAAGAAGATGCGTTCTTATCCATTTGGCCATGCTGACCTCAACATATGAATTGATCCATGCCATCGGAGATCGCAATTTGTACAGAAGCATGATCGCCCACGCCAGCCGGCAAGGCACTGAATGCTCGTCTGTGGCATAAGAGCCAGTTTGCGAAAACAATTGCATGCGGTTTGGGGTACATATTGCTGTAAATACACTTGTCGACCAACCACGAAGTGAATCCCCCTCCCTATTCTGAAGGGACGCAGAGGTGTTTCCAAGGCACCAGGGCCGGGTTATATACTGGCCAAGACCTATTGACGCGTCCTGGTCGAGCGTCCTGGGCAACAGGTCCCTTCCGGGTCCTGGCTAAAGTCAGTAGGATCACCGATTCCTCCGAAGTCGGAGAGTGTCTGCCTGTACGGCGAGGAACCACCAGTCTGCACACCAATAAGCCAGACATGGGACAACGGATACTCACGCAAACCTCAGGTCCTGTATGACATCATACTGATGTTGGACAACAGGATGCCTTCATCCGACATACAGGACTTCGCGTTGGAGCTCAAGCCAACGAACACAAGCAAGCACCTATTCTGAAAATCGACGATCCCACCAGATCTAGGTCAGTGCTAACAATAACTACCCGGTTTGTTTGTGGTGAATTAAAAATGAAGTACCCAAACGCCGGCTAATTAAAGCCGAATATATTAACCCAGCTCTTTTTTACCTCTGCGCCATACTAACCAATAAACAAGGGCCGATGTTAAATGTTGGTGTCTATAAGCACCAAACATGGTACACAATGAAATGAACAAACGTTATCATCCGTTCACTGAGCATTGAAATTGTGGAAGATAACCATGAGACAAAACAAATAACACAATAACGCTAGTATGGCGATATATCGTCCATCTGTCCAACAGGAAGATCACATTTGGCGATATCTAATCTCATCTCATCATGTTCCTCCTGTACCTTGCGGTGTCGAGGTGAAGTATAAACTTAGTGAGAGTGCCCGATTATGGGCTTCATGTATCGATATTCCCATGGACTCTGCTATTCCCTCCGTCCAACGTTTACGTGGTCGGCCTCTTCCTCTGTTTCCATCTGGTCTGTACATCATTGCTTGTTGTGGTATGCTGTTGACTGGTAACCTACTTGCATGGCCAAACCATTTGGCGATATATAGAGTGTATATTTAATGACTGTGGGGTTTTTGAGAATATTGCCAGTCTAAGTTTTGTATTGACCTTTTATGTTGCATTAGTACACAGAGGGTAAATACAAAACTTGGAACGGCAATATTTTCAAAAACTCCACATTCACTAAAAATACAACATATATTATCTTTTAGCACTAAATCAGTTAACATATACTTAAGTTTATTATAACTGTAGGGTATATACCCACAGTTGGTATTCCACTGACAACTATTTCAGAGCGACCTCCATGGAAAGATGAACATAGACTATCGCTACAAATCCAGACAAAAGTGAGAGGAATATTTGAAAGGAAGAACAGAACAGTGTACAGCGCAGAACAGCCACTCTCAGCTTCCTTTATGACGAATACCCACAGGACCTCTGGATCCGAGTCTACACAGATGGGTCAGCGCAAAATGCTGTTTGAAATGGAGGAGCGGGATTGTATATAGAATACCCAAATAATACTAGGGACACGGTCAGAGTTCCAACAGGAAAGTACTGCCATAACTATGATGCTGAAATTGAGGCAATCAAGATAGCAATAGAGAAATTACAAAATACCAGCCATGGTAGACAACCTGTGGTGATATTGACAGATGCAAAATCAGTAATAGAGGCACTCCTGTCTGGGAAATTACCAGTTCTAAGGACACTACTTTCTGAACTTAGCAGTCAGCATAAGGTCACCATACAGTGGATACCATCCCACTGTGGAGTACCCGGAAACGACAGAGCTGATCGATTGGCTAAGGAAGGAGCAAAAGAAGAACAGCCTGATGTGCCCATTACATTTCACCAAAAGAAAAGAATGATCAAATCAGTCAGAAGGCCACCAAACCCTACTCAAGACGACTACCACGTTATGGACAGACCAGAACAGGTCATTATTCTGCGCCTCAGAACAGGACACAATAGATTACGCAACCACATGTATACAAAATTCAAGATTGGTGACACAGCCATGTGCACATGTGTCGCAGACAGCAGAGCACATACTCCAGGGCTGCCCAAACTATAACATAACCAGGCGAACCTTCTGGCCTAGAGAGACAACAGTGGAAGATAAACTCTATGGACCGCTGAGTGAACTAAAAAAGACTGTTAGATTCATACAAGAGACAACATTGCAACTATAGACATATTTCAAGCGAACGAAAGAAGAAGAATAACTGTTGGGTGTTTGTAAAGTCTCACTACACTTTGTGTGCAGAATAAATTTGAAAAGTGAAGTACATGATGTCATCAAAATTATGCTGCACCGTCCATTGTACAGCAGTATGCAGCGAATGGCTGTCGTCTGCTGAAGTAATTCTTTACACTTCAAACAGAATGGTGTTATCAAGGAAGAAATGATTTTTCTAATTTATTCTACATACAAAGTGTAGTGAGATTTTACAAAAACCCGGTAAAACCGCTTAATTTCTCGTATAAATATCTATGTGCATAGTCATTCAGTGTTTTCGTCAGCTGTATAAATTATCAGAGTATTTAATTAACGCGACATCCCAGCTATTGTAACAGAAAGTAACGAAGTAAAGATAAATAATCTTAGATCTCTGAGCCAAGCCTTAAACAAAATTGATAAAGTATGCATAAAATATACACACAGAAGCCACACACAGATATGTTGCACGATTTATTGTCTCGTATATTTAGCTGGATCTTGTCGGGTGTATACCGTTATACTTTATTTTTTTGCATATTCTATTTACAGGACATCGCTGTCAACACCAGCACTGCTTATGTTGATGTCTTGGCAAGTTTACGTTGAGTAGTTTGCCATTGATTTCTGAACAACCGGCTTCCATATCATCACTTTAAAATCAGCGCGACACGGTCTGCTGCCAAATCGGTCGCAGCTGGTTTTCTAACGCGGGTAAGTGTCCTTACGAATCGCGTCCGCAAGACCTTAGCCACGGAGACCGGTCGAGTGTATACTACACAGTTATATATCATATGAAGACAGTAAATGAATAATATTTTCGCTGAAGTTTAAAACATAATCACAGGTATTATTCGAATGTGGAGCATTTAAACATTGGGCACAACCCACTACTGGA
>JACEFZ010021726.1:0-12977 GCA_014155875.1 Cepaea nemoralis | reverse complement strand
TGGAAGTTTAAAGGGGAAACACACACACACACACACACACACACACACGCAGACACACACACACACACACACACGTCGCACGCATGCACTCACACACACCGACACACACACAGGCACACACACACTGGCGGTTGTACTTCAAAATGTAGTGTCAGCTATTGTCCTTGCGTACACACCAGCAACATGATCACACACACACACACACACACACACACACACACACACACACACACACAATAGATAGCGACACCTGTTTCAGGCAACGTCATAAAATGTCTAGAAAGGGAACCCACACATAAGCATTGCAGAGTATAGAGATTACAGGTGGACACTGGAGTTGATAGGGAGCTGCACGGATAAAATCATGAACGCAGTCGTACGACGGTTCAATCCCTGCATTTATCGTCTGGCTTATGTAATGGCGGGAAGTACTGGACACATATTCCTCCGCGCATACAGGCCTACACAAAGTGATCGCTGTATCACAGTCACAGATCTACAGCAAGTTTCTGCTTCGGAAATTTTATATTTATTTTTTTAGAACACCGTAAACCGATTAGAGAAATTAGACCTCACTATTTTTTAGGACACATTATGAGAAGAAATAAACGGGAGAACTAGGTGACAACTGGTAGAATAAGAGGGGAGGCAGAGAGGCAAAATGTCTAGATGGCTTGCCCACATTGCTTTCTGGAGATAAGAACGCAGAGCTGATCCACGACTCTGGTGATCGAGTGAAATGAGAATAGCATGACCGCCCACCCTTATTGGCATGGCACATGATGATGACAGAGCTTGCTGGGAACTCTTTCACAAGGAAAGGCCGAGAGGTAAAACCTACGCCGGAAAGCAAGCACGACAGAAGGTTGTAGAATGTAACTTTTATCAAACTTTTTGTTTTGTCTTACTATTGTTATAATTTTGAAGATGGTTTTGACTGCACACAGATATACGCATAAGAGTTTCAGTCTGCTCCGATAGATCACAGAAAGAGAATCTCAGGCCAGCACACGAAAACCTTAGAACGCACCCGCATGTTTACAAATATGTAAGACACTGTCCTACTTGGATAACTGTGGTAATTCAAGCGGTAACACATGCTTAACAAGGTCCGAGCATCGCGGAAAGAGCGCTTTTACTCAAAGCCAATCGTAATTGCCTATCGATAGGCGAGGCGTTCTCACTGGTCACTCCGGATAACTTTGTGCTTTTGTATGGCCTTGCTTGCCGGCCACGCATCTTTCAAATGTCTGCCCTATCAAATGTCGATGGTGCGTATACATGGGTCAAGTAGGTAAAGAACAAATGACAGGTATAGCAACCCGTAGGGAATTTATTTGATCCTAGAAATATTATGGGCATAAAACATGAAGGAAATTGGAGGAAAGGCCCGTCACAGTAACTGGAACTTCAATAACCCCTCCTCACGACGCCTAATTTCATAATGGACAGACAACAACAACATCATCAACAACACAACAACAACAACAACAACAACAACAACAACAACAACACATGCAATTTCGCGTAGTTGTTTTAAGTTTGAAGTATTGCTCTTTAACGTGTATACGAGCAAGATTGCAAACCTAGAAGCACCAGGAGTTGGAAGGATACTAACATTTGCAGATGATATTCTTGCATATAGGCAGGGGAGAGATAGGGAGCAAACAGCCCAGGAGCTACAGGCGACTGTAGACAAAGTGATTGACTGGTGCACTGAAATGAGTGCTGCCATCCACCCGGACAAGGCGGCTATTTTGTGGTGCTCTCTGGACAACAGGATTGTGAGAGCTGATGTCCCAAGCCTCGCGATAGATGGTAGAAACGTCAACAGAGAGAACAAACTGAATTATCTGGGAATCACATTTGACAGGAGTCTGTCCTTCAAGGACCATGTGGAGACGGTTGTGACAAGGTCTCAAAAGGGACTCAAGGCACTTAAAACTATGGCTGCGATGGACACAGAGCAGAGAATGCTCTTCACACTATACCAGCACTTGATCCTCTCAGTGATTGATTATGAACTAGGATTGCTCACTGTCTCAAAGAGTCACCTGGTGAAATTAGAGCGCATACAGAACGAAGCTATGCGGGTCAATCTGGGATGCACCAGAGACACCCCAGTAGTGTGTATGCGTTAAATCCTTGGTCTGCCTACTGTTGCTGGTAGGCACAAGGTGATGCGGGCGAAGGCGTACCTCAGAGTAGCTGCAGACACAGACCACCCACTGCATGAGGCGCTGGACGCAGTTAAGGGTCAGCGACTGATAAGAGGGAAATCATGGATGGCTCAGGCGGAGGATACGATCAGACAGGTATGCATCTTGGAGAACATTAGGCGAGGAGAGGAGTGGGTCAAAGGGCCAGCGGAGCAGTCAAGCTTGTGCAGAGTTATAATCACATTGAGCCGGGAGTGCAGGGAGTGGCCAGCAGGGGCCACGGAAGTGGAAATCCAGCAACTAATTCAGGATAATGCTCGCTCGGGTGATGTGATTATCTACACGGATGGGTCGGTGTTGAGAGGTAGGAGAAGTGCCTGGGGGTTCTAAGCAAAAGCTAATGGTCTCCGTTTGGTGCAGGAGAGCCTGGCGTATGATGACACATCTAGCTTAAGAATGGAGGTGAAGGCGGTTAGTGCAGCTTTCCGCTGGATGGAGAATACGATACACACACACATCGTGATTGTAACTGACTCAGAAAGCATGCTGAGGAGGGTGAGGACAGGCAAGCTTCATGCTGAGTGGCTTGCTTCGCTTCGGAGGTCACCGGTGGCAAGCATCACCTGGATCTTTTCTCCGGAGCATGCCGGTGTGCTCGGGAATGAACGGGCGGACAGATTGGTTGGCTCGGCAAAACTTGGTGGAGTATTTATGCATGACAAGGCAGACGTGGTTGCGGCCTTGTGGGAGCACGTGTACACCTCGGAGGAGCAAATGGATCACCATAGTCTTTCAAGAATGAGGCGACGCTCAGAGGAAAGGCGAGATGGACATATAATCAGATTGCTACTGGAACTATTGGTGTTGAACTCTTCGCTGGCTGCTGAGGATGGGGACGGAGCGCTCATGGGAATGCCCCGAATGCTGTGATGTCGGTTCCTAAATCAATCAATCAATCAATCAGTTTGAAGTATAGTTTGGAGAGCGGACTGCTTAGTTTGTCTCTTTCCAATCTCCAAATGCCGGCTCCCCCAACATGCTCACCCTTGTCGGAAAAGGCAAACATCAGATTCGTTGTTATATCATCGCTCTCTTATGCTCGGAGAACATCCGCATAGCCCATATCAAATTAGGTCTACAAGAATCAGAGGCGGGTATAGTATTGTGAAAAAGCCACTTCGCCTCCTAATTGTTTAAGCATCCGTTGCTGTGAAGTTGGAACTGCGACTAACTAACTAACTAACTAACTAACTAACTAAGCATTGTTAAGATATTCTCTAACAGTATTTGTAGCATGAATTAGTCTGAATCACGTCATGACTCCAGTTTTCTGCAACTCTCTTTTGGTCTTTCGTCTCTGTCTGTCTCTTATTCTCGTCTCAGTGTGTTGTACGTCTCCTTATTGTTATTCTGTATCAAGGAAACACATGTCTAGTTTTAAACTGAAATTTGTTTAGTCATCAACATCATCATCATCCACTTTTGCCGTCAAGCGTCGTGGGGAGGGATAATTGACGCTCTAGCGTCCGACAGATGGCACTGCATACTTTCATTCGTATTGAGTGTACAATGTCTTTGATGTCCTTAATCCATTTTCATCTCGGCCGTCCTCTTGCTCTCGTAGCAGATCTTCTTTAATGTAAGGCCAGTGCTGGTAGTTGATGGTGCTGCATTCTAATGAGATGGCCAAACCATTCGATCTTCTGTCTTTCAATATATGTGGCACAAGGTGTTGACCCCACTGTCTGTCTTATGACATCAACATCATGTATTACCCCGTCTCGGATAATTAAGTAGGCAGCTCTCCTCAAGCATCTCATCTCACGGGTGTTGATTTTCCTAAAGTATGATTTAGATAATGTCCAAGTTGACATTAGTAGCAGAGGGTTAAGTGTCAGGTCTTAGTCAGATATGACTGAGCTACCGTATAACAGTAGATGGTACTACGTGCTTTCTGTTAGCGCCGAATGTTGGGCGACGCCCCATAAACCGGACACCCAAAATTGTGCCAACAGCTTCGGGCGGATCAGTGCGATTGGGAGGGTACAAGCCTTACCCTAGTGTGAGAAAATGTAACCAAAAGACTAAATGTCACGGCAGAGCCCACCAGGCCCTAAGTCTTGCTCGGCAACTGGTCTAGGATAGAAGCTCAGACAGGTGGACAGTTATTGTATTGCTTTGCTGATCTGGCATCTTCTACAGCTTGTCTTGTTCCAAACGTATTGGTGTCACCTTTCCTCTGGAGTGAACTAGACAGGCCGAGAGAGGGATCATGCTGCATGGGCAACACATGGTCTCTAAATTCAGCCCAGGCGTTGTGTTATGGGGAGATATAACTCCATTTTACAAACCGTCGTCTGTCCAGACTGCGTCAGTCAGCAGTAGGTTGGTATGAATATGCTATTTATAATTATCTGTTGTTTGTTTTACTGTAAGTGGTATATATGGATGCTTCCGTGCGGGTGATTTGTTTAGTTCTCTCATTTGTGATCCCGCCTTACCAATTTAGTCCTTCTGTCATGTGCAACCATCAATTAATGAAAGTCTGTAGTTTATTAGAAATTGTCCTAACCCTCCGCTGCCTTTCTGATCCATACATCATATTTGATATAGCCTACGGGTTTGGTTCTGTATTTACCGATTTCTTTTGATTTCCACATATCTCATAGTGCCATGAAGCTCCTCTTGTGTACTCCTATTGTAAGTGGCTAAAACTCCAAAGTGGAGGAAATGCGACAGGAGGATTCTGATCATCATAACATGTCCCCTAAGCCGAATGTTTCGGCCCCGTCACCCCACTTACACTCTCAGGGCATCGAGCCCGTATGCGTCATGACTTCCCGGCGTTTTTCTCCTGTCGTGCACATCTACCTTCGAGAAGTTCGTTATCATACTAATACCATATAAACATCGCTAAGTTTGTGTGCCCAGAAGCCACCCCACTCTCGAACGGCGAACAGCAGGCACTCGGTGCATCCACCAGAGTTGTCACCGTAACTGACCGTGGGAAAGGCAATTAATCCTTAACCTCCATGTTTGTCTTCATTGTCACCTAATAGGTATACGATTCCACCTGTTGAAGTGCAGCTCCACCAAGGGAAATAGGGTTATCAATTGCTTGAATTATTCTTACTTTCTTTGTCTTTTCCATATACATTTTAGACGTTATTGTTGTGAGCTTCTAGCAAGTGTGTTTTTATTTTGTATTTTGTGTCACATGTGGAGGAGGAGGAAAATGTCACTTAAACTCGCATTGAATTCAAGCGTAATCCACACGTGCTACTACTTCTAGCAGTTGCCACTAATAAAGATTGCACGCAACTGATTTTGCGTGTGGATTAGCTTTTCCTATTACCACTGTCTCTCACCTTAGGGCAAACCCACTCCAACTTATGATGTACTTGTAATTTTACATCTCGAAGTCAAGGACGAGAAGGCAACATTTTAGTCCATCTGACAGGCGTTGAACCAGCTATTTTGTATCAGCACATCGGAAGTTTCAGAATTAGTGCTGTTATCCATTGATCAATGTTGACTTCTGACTCCATATGAATTCCATCTCTTGTGGTAGTCTCTGTTGTCTTCACACTCAAGTTTCAGATCAAGTCAGTCAGAATAATAAAGGTAACAAAAGACACCCCTGTTACACTCCTGTTAAATAGTTCTTGTTAGTTTTTGTTCATGAAATACTCTACAATTCATACCCTCTTATATTCTCTTACTTTCTACATTTGGTTGAAGCAAACTTAAGACATCTGGCTTACCGAGATCCCTCATCTACTATGTATTTAACCTTTTAACAGTAACGCATGTGTGATATCGCATTCTGTTTATTTCCTATATTGGGTACCTGATACTAAACATTCTGGAATATTAGCGTTAAAAGACATAAGGCATAACATGAATTTAAATTGTTTAATTAGCATTTCATAACAAGATGAATTCATTGGCTAAAATGTTCATTATAATATCATCAACTTTATCAAAATAATAATAAAACTAATAACCTTAACAATATATGTAAGCATGATCCTTGTCTAGGCAGTGACAATACTACAAGTAAACATACTAAATGTTTCAACAAGTTTCTTTCTGTCTTCTTCAGTCTCTAACCGTTACATGCAAGTATAAAAACAAAAACATAGACACAATAAGAACTTTTGTATTGGATTTTAGAATACATAAACCACTGTGAGTGTGTGTGTGTGTGTGCGTGCGTGTGCGGGTGTGCATGCACGCCCGCAAACATACACACATATATTATCTAGCGAAACTACAGGCTTGGTAGAATCAGTGGGGAAAGAAGAACCCGTTGAGCTTGACTCTAGTCCGACTTTGTGAAGACACATGAAGGGTGTAGCATAGGTGGGAGCGCAAGCACAATTGAAATACAACTACTTTTATCGTTTTATCGTTTCTTTACTGCAATTGAAATACCACTACTTTTATCGTTTCTTTACTGCAATTGAAATACCACTACTTTTATCGTTTCTTTACTTATTAAGTCAGTCGGTGGAGATTTGTCCGCAACAGACAAGCAATATCTCAGGCGGGCCTATTCTCGCTGGTCGCGAGATTTGCTCACAACAGACGAGCAATATCTCCGGCGGGCCTATTCCCTATAGTCGCGGGATCCGAATGAGTCAGGCAGGAGAGTCTGACGGTAGTACACGCTTTCACAGATCCAGACACTTGCGATCGACAGATGTGCGGTGCTATGGTCCAGGCGCGTACGAGGCCCTCACCTGTGGGACTTGGCTGAACGCCTCTAAGTCAGGTTCCATGTGTTCCAGGATCTGGCCACAGCTTGCCACCTGCTCGTGGAGGCGAGGTCTTGGAGGTTTGACGCTGAGCCACCAGCGTCTGCAGCCTACCTTGTTCCAGACGTACTGGTTATCCATTCCTCTGGAATAAACAAGGCAAGGCCGACAGAGGGAACATGTCATTTGTGCACCACATGTTCTCTGAAGCTCTGCCCAGGCATTGTGATGGAATTTTGGCCAAATTCCAACTCACATACTTTGGTCTGAATACATATACATAAGTTATGTAAATTGTATATAAAAAACTGATGAGTACATATAAAAATAATTGAAACACTGTTCCTGGTGTAAAGTTTGAACATGGAGGCTCAGCAGTGTAGTGACCACCATACTTTTCCTGACGGCCAAGTGGTTACTGCATCATTTCTCTTGGTCTGTCTCCGCTCTTTTCATGTTGATCTTTCCAATTGTCACGATGTTCCTCAATACCTCTCTTCTCATCACATGACCAAAGAAAGCCATTTGTCTCTTTCTTATTGTTGTATATAATGTTCTAGTTTCATTAGCCTCTTTCAAGCAATTGTTGTCAGTTACTCTGGCTGTCCAAGGAATTTGCAACATTCGTCTCAGGAACCACATCTCTGTTGCTTCCAAGTTCTTCTTAATTTGTTCAATTACATTCTAAGATTCTCTGCCATACAGCAAAACTGGTTCTATATACTTACCCTCTTTTTTACATTCAATGATAGTGACTTAATGCATAAGATACTTCTCATCTTGATCATGCTGATTCTGCTGTTGCTGCTGAGGAGGAGGAGGAGGAGGATGGCGACAATAATGATGATGATAATGATGATGTTGATGATACAACAACAGCCAGTAATTTGGTAATTAATGACTGGAGCCTAACAATGTAGTTTTCAGATTCTGCTCTTCGGGCATCAAATGGAGTCGTTGATAATGAAATACCTAACACCCATGACAGAAACATTACCTTCTTAAGTCCTGACCCTAGTCAGTTCATACATGCTGTCTGTGCTAACACACAACCTATATGTGCTGTCTGTGCTAACACACAACCTATATGTGCTGTCTGTGCTAACACATGACCTATATGTGCTGTCTGTGCTAACCTATGATCAATATGTGGTGTCTGTGCTAACCTATGATCAATATGTGGTGTTTATACTACCACATGACCTATATGTGCTGTCTGTGCTAACACATGACCTATATGTGCTGTCTGTGCTAACACATGACCTATATGTGCTGTCTGTGCTAACACATGACCTATATGTGCTATCTGGGCTAACACATGACCTATATGTGCTGTCTGTGCTAACACATGACCTATATGTGCTGTCTGTGCTAACACATGACCTATATGTGCTGTCTGTGCTAACATATGACCTATATGTGCTGTCTGTGCTAACACATGACCTATATGTGCTGTCTGTGCTAACCTATGATCAATATGTGGTGTTTATACAACATCATGACCTATATGTGCTGTCTGTGCTAACTCATGACCTATACATGCTGTCTGTGTTAACTCATGACCAATACTTAAACGTAAACACAAATATTTCATTTATTTCTGTATAAGGTCACCTTCAACTGGCAACCTTCAACTTGCATCCTTCATCTTGTCACCTTCCAACGATCATACTTAACTTATTGTTTTATAACTGTGACTCCTGCAAATTGTGATCTTTACCTGCATATTCTATCTAGTGATGTCACGTCACATAAGCACATAAACCCTTAAACATTCACACACACACACATGGAACACACTGTGGAACTAGACATGACAGCAGAATGGCAGCAATCAGAATTGCTCTAATGTGTCTGGTCTGTGTACTGTAGCATTCCTCCGCCCCTCCACACAGGGGAATTGAACTGAAATGAGAAATGTAATAGCGTATTTTAAAGTTTTAAAGAAAGTCTAATTATGTTATCTCTCTCTCTCTGTCTGCTCTCTCCCTCCCTCCCTCCCCTCTCTCTCTCTCTCTCTCTCTCTCTCTCTCTCTCTCTCTCTATATATATATATATATATATATATATATATATATATATATATATATAATATATATCTGTCTCTTTTCCATTCACTTTCTCTCTTTCCCTCTCTCTTTCACACTCTGTTTTTCGTTCTTTCTGTCTCTTTCTCTCTTGCTTTTTCATATTCTCTCTACCTCTTTTCTCCAATTGTACACACATGTTTACAACCTGAAATATGCATATTTTGTTAGTTGACAAGACTTGACTTAATAATACAAGTATTCATTACAAGAATTGACTTTATGCTGTGTGTATTCATGGCAAGATTTGACTTACTGCTGAAATGACAATAAATGGACTTAATGTTAAGAGTATTCATTATATGAATTTACTTAATAGTTCAAGCATTAATCTCAAAGAATTGACTTAATGCTACAAGTATCCATGATAAGAATTGGCAGTGAATCCGGAAATATGAACGATCAATGCTTGGAAGCAGCTGAGATGTGGTTTCTGAGATGTGGTTTCTGAGATGTGATTTTAGAGTTGTGGTTTTAGAGATGTGGTTTCTGAGATGTGGTTTTCTACATGTGGTTTCTAAGATGTGTTTTCTGAGGTGTGGTTTCTAAGATGAATGAGACAGATACACTTGCCAGTCTAACTAACAATGCATGTCTAGAAGATGCTAATGAAGGAACAACGAACACTATATGCAAACAATAAAAAAGAGAGATACACTGGTCTCTGGTAATATGAGAAGAGATACACCTCTGGGAATATGAGAAGAGAGGCATTGGAGGGCAATGTGACCAGTGGTAGAAGAGGCAGCGGCAAACTGAGAAACATGATATCTGAAGACGTCAGACAGCGACATGGAGGAATGTTGATACTTGATGATGTAAGAAGTCGACAAGGAGAAATATTGATACTTGATGATGTAAGAAGTCGACATGGAGAAATATTGATACTTGATGATGTAAGAAGTCAACATGGAGGAATATTGATACTTGATGATGTAAGAAGTTGACATGGAGGAATGTTGATACTTGATGATGTAAGAATTCGACATGGAGGAATGTTGACACTTGATGATGTAAGAATTCGACATGGAGGAATGTTGATACTTGATGATGTAAGAAGTTGACATGGAAGAATGTTGATACTTGATGATGTAAGAAGTTGACATGGAGGAATGTTGATACTTGATGATGTAAGAAGTCAACATGGAGGAATGTTGATACTTGATAATGTAAAAAGTCGACATGGAGGAATATTGATACTTGATGATGTAAGAAGTTGACATGGAGGAATGTTGATACTTGATGATGTAAGAAATTGACATGGAGGAATGCTGATACTTGATGTAAGAAGTTGACATGGAGAAATGTTGATACTTGATGATGTAAGAATTCGACATGGAGGAATAATGATACTTGATGATGTAAGAAGTTGACATGGAGGAATAATGATACTTGATGATGTAAGAAGTTGACATGGAGGAATGTTGATACTTGATGATGTAAGAATTCAACATGGAGGAATATTGATACTTGATGATGTAAGAAGTCGACATTGAGGAATATTGATACTTGATGATGTAAGAAGTCGACATGGAGGAATGTTGATACTTGATGATGTAAGAAGTCGGCATGGAGGAATGTTGATACTTGATGATGTAAGAAGTTGACATGCAGGAATGTTGATACTTGATGATGTAAGAAGTCGACATGGAGGAATGTAAATACTTGATGATGTAAGAAGTCAACATGGAGGAATGTTGATACTTGATGATGTAAGAAGTTGACATGGAGGAATATTGATAGAATGGATCCAGAACACCAAGAACCAAGATCTGTGGAGAGACATTCACGTCAATGCCGTTTGCAAGCCACATGAAGATGACCCCTTCTTGTGGATTCTATAAGTAAAGGACTCCGAGGAAAGGCCAGATGGACACATAATCAGACACATCTCGATGTGCTCTTAGATAGATGGTGTTGTAACACCTGCGCCTCTCAGTACGCTAGTACTTGTTGTCTGATCCCTCAGTGATATTCTCTGCATTCTTCTAAAAACAACCACACCTCTAATTCCTCTAGTGCCTCACCATTTCATTGCTGATTGTCCACCATTCACATCCATATGGATGAACAGACCACACAAAACTCATCAATGTTTGAACCTGCCATATTTCTTATACTATAATTAGAAAGTTCTTAAGTTGAGTTGAGATGAGAACTGACACTGAGGCACTCAGGACATTCTCATACGTGCTCCTGTCCTAATTTTCAACAGCCAGCGAAGAGTTTCAATACTAATGGTATCAAGTGGCAGTCTGATTATGTGTTTGTCTGGTCTTTTCTCAGAGTCCTATTCTTGTAGAATTCACAAGACACAAAAAATATTCATTCATTCATTCAGTAGCATGTCCTTTGCAGAACCTTTCTCCCATAACAACCTTCTGGAAAACCTCTCGATCATAAGCAAGATGTCCTGCGTCCGAAACACCCATCTGGAGATCACCTGCCACGAGTTACAGACTGTCACAAGTAACATGGGAATGAGAGACAAGTAACATGGGAATGAGAGACAAGTAACATGGGAATGAAACAGAAGTAACATGGGAATGAGAGACAAGTAATATTGGAATTAGACAAGTAATATGGGAATGAGACACAAGTAACATATAAATGAGACACAAGTAACATGGGAATGAGACGAAGTAATATGGGAAAGATACACACATAATATGGGAATGACATACAAGTAATATGGGAATGACATACAAGTAATGTGGGAATGAGACACAAGTGACATATAAATGAGATTGACAGAATGGATAAGAGCACTCAAACTTATGTGTGCTGATACTGAGGTATCGGGTTCAACCCCTACACCAGTGAGTTAGACTAAAATGTTGAATTCTCATCCTTGACTTGGGACATAAATTACAAGTACCTCAGAAGTCGGAGTGGGTTCACCTGATGGCTAGGGACACTGGTACTAGGTAAAGCTAACCAACACATACAAATCAGTACAGTGCTACTAGAAGCAGTAGCACATGTATGGACTAATGGACTATGTGTGGTTCAAAGTAATCAGACGTATAAAAGCATGAATGATAAATATCTAGAGCTCTGTTCTACTCACAGTTATACAGCCGTCCTTGTTCTTGACAGAAGTTCTGGTATCCACCGGTGGAAAAAAACTCATCAAAAGCCACATTCCACCAAGATGGAAGCTCACCACCTTTCCTAGTCATGATGCTGGTGCCGACATTCTCGCAGTGAAGACGCTGAGGCAGCCGCTCCAACTGACTGATGTTAGTCTCCTTAGTGAACCATGTGTCTGCCTGATAACACATGTCATTTGTATTAACTGTTAGCATCTTTTCAGTTTGATAACAGAAGGCTTTTGTCTTTTGTTAGCATCTTGTCAAACAGATGTTATTTCTGTCATTTGTTAGCATCTTGTCAGTTTGATAACAGATGTAATTTGTGTCATTTGTTAGCATCTTGTCAGTTCAATAACTAATATCATTTCTGTCATTTGTTAGCAGCTTATTAGTTTGATAACAAATAACATTTTTGTCTTCTGTAGGCATGTTTTCAGTTTAATAACACATGTCATTTGTGTGCATCTTGTTAGTTTGATAACAGATGTAATTTGTGTCCTTTGTTAGCATCTTGTCAGTTTAATAACACATGTCATTTCTGTCTTTTGTTAGCATCTTGTTAGTTTGATAACAGATGTCATTTGTTAGCATCTTGTTAGTTTGATAACAGATTTCATTTGCGTCATTTGTTAGTATCTTGTCAGTTTCATAATAGATATCATTTGTCAGTATCTTGCGAGTTTGAAAACAGCTGTCATTTGTATATTTGTTAGCATCTTGTCTGTTTGATAATGGATGCCATTTGTCAGCATATGATACAGTAACGATACAATCATTTGAATAACAAAGACACAAACAATAGATTGCAGGATTTATTGCCTGGCATATTTTGCTGCATCTCGTCAGGTACATACTGAAGAATTACCAAAAAAAGTA
>JACEFZ010021725.1:2500-13098 GCA_014155875.1 Cepaea nemoralis | reverse complement strand
ATGGTGGAGAAAAGCACTTGTAATAGGGAAAGCTAATCCACACGTAAAATTAGACCAGTGCACTCCCAGTAGTGGCAATACTACAAGTAGTAGCGCGTGTATGAACTAAGCTTGAGTTCAAACCGAGCAAACATGCACACAAATAGAACTAATTACTGTTGATATAATGATAAAGGACGTGAAAATAAGAATCTACAATCTGTATAGCCCAGCAGATAAGGACCTTACACTCTCAAACATGAAAATAACTGACACAAACTGCATTATTGTCGGAGACTTTAATAGCCGTTCAGAAAGATGGGGATACCCAGATACTGACAAAAGAGGAGATGAATTGGAGGACTGGGAAATAGACTCAAATCTCCATCTACTCAACAAAGCGGATGACACACCGAGCTTCTACTCCAGAAGATGGCTTACCACTTCTACTCCAGACTTAGCTTTCTGCACAGGAGACATCCTCCACAAAATCGATCGCCATGTGCTGGACCAATTAGCAGGTAGTGACCACAGACCAATCAAGCTTGAAATGAATATGGAGTATGTTCCACAGGAGCAAAAGCCCTTGCCCCGCTGGAATTACAAACGAGCAGATTGGGACAGATTTGCCATACTAACAGACAAATATTGTGAAAACATAAATACACGATATGGCAACATAAAGCAAATGGTGGAAAGTCTAAACAGAGCGATAATACAGGCAGCCACTGAGTCCATTCCAAGAGGAGCGAGGAAAAATTACAAACCATACTGGACTGAAGAACTACAAAGTTTGGAGGACAAAGTTGAAGATGCCAGGAAGACAGCAGAGAGAGAACAAACAATTGAAGCAAACATCTCTCTCAAAGCCATCTCAGCAAAATATAAAAGAACAGTAAATCAAACAACAAGAGATTGTTGGAGGGAAAAAACAGAAAACCTGAATTTTGACAGGGATGGAAACAAACTATGGAAACTAGTGAAAGCCATGAATAATGAAGGACCTAGAAACAAACAAATAACAATTAAACAAGGAAATGCCTTGCTTACAGGCAAAAAGGCTGCAAATGCACTAATGGAACACTATGCAAATGCAAACCACATTGATATTACAACCGAACAGAAGAAAGCAATCAAAGACAAACAGATACATCATAGAAATACAGAGACAGCAGCAGAATATATGATGGCAAATCTAACAATGGAAGAAATGGAACAGGCAATGAATACCCTAAAAAAGAAGAAATCACCAGGAAAGGATGGAATCACAAATGAAATGCTAATAGGACTAGGCACCAAGGCAAAGAAGAAACTACTAGCAGTCCTAAATAACAGCTGGAAGAGAGGAATAGTCCCACAGGCATGGAAGGAAGCTATACTAATACCAGTCCCAAAGAAAGGAAAAGACCTGGAAGAACCAAATGGCTATCGACCTATCAGTCTACTGAGCTGTGTAGGAAAATTAATGGAACGCATTATCAATGGCAGGCTAACATGGCATCTGGAAGAAAACAAACTCTTAACACCACACCAAGCAGGATTCAGAAAATACAGATCCACTGAAGATCAAATAACCTATATAGCTCAGGAAATAGAGGATGCCTTCCAAGAGAAAAAGCACACACTAGCAGTCTGGATAGATTTAGAAAAAGCATTTGATAAAGTATGGAAGGAAGGACTGAAAGTAAAACTGCAAAACATGCATGTTTGTGGAAAAATGTATAAATGGATCAGCCACTACCTTGAGAACAGAACTGCCAGGACAAAAGTACAAGGACAAACAAGCAAAATGATGCTGCTGGAGCAAGGTGTTCCCCCAAGGAGGAGTTCTTTCACCAACATTATTCCTAGCATATATAAATGACATCACAGAAAATTTTCCAGCCAGAGTACACACATCCTCCTTTGCAGATGACCTAGTCATATGGACATCTGAAGAATATATTAGTACAGCTAACAGCAGAATACAGCAAGCCTTATTAGCGCTAGAGGACTGGTCAAAATCATGGCTAGTGAAGATAAGTGAGGAGAAAACAACATGCACAGTGTTCTCCCTCTCAAATAAATCTCAGCAACCTAAGCTGGTATTGAATGGAAAAATATTGCGCCATGAAGAAAATCCAAACTATCTAGGAGTCACCTTTGATCGTCGCCTGACATGGAAGACACAGGTTGAGAAAAATCGAACAAGAGCAAGGCAGAGAATGGCAATCATGAAAAAGCTTGCTGGTACAACGTGGGGAGCAGATGAGAAAGTTCTCAAGAAGTTATATACTGGACGGGTGAGGCCAGTACTGGAATATGGCATTGCAGCTTGGGCAACAGCAGCTAAGTCAAACTTTAACAAAATAAGTAGAGTCCAAAACCAAGGAATGCGAATCATAACTGGAAGCCTGAAGACAACGCCTATTAATGAACTAGAAAAGATCACTTGTTTACAACCAATGCAGGATAGAAGAGATAGCAGAGCCCAGCAACAAGCAGAAAAATTTAGAAGATTGACAGACCACCCTATGTACAACAGATTTAATGGTTTTGGAAAGGGAAGACTGAAGCGTAGCAACTTTGTAGAAACTGCAAAACGAAAGATTAGGGCAGATCCTATACTTAACATATCAACAGTCAAGCCCATACACAATGCACACAACTTCGCAGCTTGGAGACAGCAGCAACTGCCTGAGATGATAGAAAACATTCCTGGTATTGAGAAAAAGAACACTCAGCATGAAACCGAAAGAAGAGAAATAACCCTAAACTACATAAAAGAACATTACCCAAACAGGAATTGGACCCATGCATATATAGATGGATCAGCCAAAAATTCAATAGAGAATGGAGGAGGAGGAATTCTCCTAAATTTAAAAAATGGAGTGAAAAAAACACATTCAATGGCAACTGGAAAATTTTCAAGTAACTTCAAAGCGGAGGTAGAGGCTTTGAAAACTGCAGCAGAAATGCTCCTGATGGAGGAAAATAAAGAGAAGCAAATAGCTATCTTCACAGATGCAAAGTCAGCTGTCTCAATACTCAAGAGCAATAACAGCATAGAACTAACTGACCTAAGAGCAGCACTCCATGGTCTATGCCAGAAATCCAAAAAAGTAGTAATACAGTGGATCCCATCACATTGCAGTATACCTGGAAACGAAGAGGCTGACAGACTGGCAAAAGAGGGCGGACGACTACCACAGCCTGACATAGACATAACCTATAATGAGGCAAAGAGGTTGATAAAAAGCACTTATAGAACCAAATGGGAATCTGAGCATCCAGGCCATCAGAAGGATGATGCATATTACAAACTCGACCGAAGAGAACAAGTAGCAATCTTCAGACTCCGCACAGGACATAACAGGCTGAATTACCACTTGTTCAATAAACTAAAGATAGGAGATACTGATGAATGTAATTGTAGAACTGGAAAAATGACAGCAAAACATTTGCTGCAGGATTGCCCAACGTATGCAGAACAGAGAAAGATATTTTGGCCCACACCTGCTTCATTTGAGGACAAGCTCTATGGAGATATCAACAAGCTCAAGTTGACCGCAGCTTACTTTAACTACATTCAGGTTGACATCTATAGGTGCATGAAGACCCAGAGGCATGAAATGAAATATTGCTTGGATAGCAAATCCATTATGTGGAAAGTCCAAATCGAAAGCTCGCTGTGTGGGCTTCATAAAAGGTGGAAAAGTGTCCTAGTGGCACGAAATGGAATATTGCTTGATAGCAAATCCATTACGTGGAAAGTCCGAATCAAAAGCCCATTGTGTGGGCTTCATAAAAGGTGGAAAAGTGTCCTAGTGGCATGAAATGGAATATTGCTTGGATAGCAAATCCATTACGTGGAAAGTCCGAATCGAAAGCTCACTGTGTGGATGTCATCTGCAGACTGCATACTTCTGGTTTCCGGAAGAACAGCCTATGGTGAACGGAAGGCCCAATATACGGAAGTGAGGCTAAGCAGCCATGTGCAGGACGTGACGATTCCTTGGGTGAGCCCAGTACCAGAGCGCTATGTATCGGCTCTGCAAGTATGGAAGCCTCCTTGGATGGCGGGGAATGCCCATGGTCTGCCCCTGCCTTCCCTTGAGGGCTGACCAGGATCTTTGGCTGTTCTATATGGACCAGCTGGGATGGGGGATAACACCACAACAGTGAGAGTCAAACGTCCTAAGAAACCCCCGGGAAGGTTAACCCGGTCAACAAATGCCCGCAGAAGTCGGATGTGTCGGCCTAACGGCGCAAGAACGCAGCTCTGCTGTAAACAGGCACAACGCAATCACATCCGAAAAAAAACTCCGGATGAACGAAGAAGAAGAAGAAGAAGAACTAATTACTAATAAACAGAAAGACATGATAGTCAGTTTAAAATTACCGTGCTAGATAACTGAAATTACTGAGCGAATATGTATATGTTTCAGCTTGAGGGATTTTTCTAATTACTTTAGTTTATGGTGTGTTATTTCTGCAGTATGTACCTGATGAGATGGAGCGAAATATGCCAGGCAATAAATCGTCAAGTCTATTGTTTGTCTTTGTTATTCAAATTCACTACGGGAAAATATAACTGTCTGTGATAGAAGTAGTTGGAACAGTATCAGTGAATATAACAACTTTATTCGATAGAAGGAAGGAACAAGGAAATTATTACCGTTGAACTAACCAGTCAACGCATGGTGAGGAAGTTAGGACTGCAAGCGCTATCAACAGTCGCTGTGATACTGAAGATGGACAGACGGGAAATTCTGCGGGCAATGCTGGATTAACCACTAAACCCGAGAAGCACGTGCTAAAGCTTTCAATGAGAGGAAGGCACCATATAATGTTGCCATTGCCGGATGTACCATGGATCACACTGGACAAAGCTGCAAATGGTGGTGACACTGGTTCCACAGTAAGGATTCCCTCAATAAATGCGCCAGGCGTGACAAGAGCATTTCAAAACATAAAATGTAATTTTACGTTTTATTATTATTTATATTTTCAATGAGACATCCACTGGCACCTGGCCATCTGGAAATACGATTATATTGTGTTTTAAAAGGGCATGACAGGGACCACTGATATAGCTATACATCTCCATAACAAGAAGCTTGGGCTGAATTGTAGAAGCCATGAGTTGCCCATGCAGCATGGTCCCTCTCTCGGCCTGCCTGATTTACTCCAGAGGAAAGGTAACATCAATACGTCTGGAATAAGACAAGTGTCAGAAGCTATGTATATGTATGCGATATATATCCCTCACACTAAATGTTTCTTCAATGTATTACAGTGTTAATATTTGTCAAATCTCACCCCTCACACTAAATGTTACTCCCATGTATAACAGCGTTATTCTTTGTCATATATTTCAAAGACATGCACATGTTATATGAACACAGAAAACCAATATTCATATACTGACGCCTTTATTGCAAGTTTCATGAAAATAGACACCAGTTGCCATCACCTAACACTTGTGACTAATTTCGCTTAATGGATCCCAGTGGCTGTAGAGTTCCGTGGATTATGTCAGCCGTTGAAACAAAATACTAGAACTAACTACGGTTCTTGACAGCGGAGGGCAGCATGCTGTCTGGCTGTCTTGGTTCAGTCGGGTCTGTGGCTGAATGAATGTACGTTCATATGGTGATGAATACTTCAAGGAAGTGTCTGCTTGGCACAGCGCAATACAGTGAGACAGGTACAAGTGTCTGCTTGGCACAGCACACTATATTGAGACAGGCACAAGTGTCTGCTTGGCACAGCACAATACAATGATGAGACACGTACAGGTGTCTGCTTGGCACATCACAATATATTGAGACAGGCACAAGTGTCTGCTTGGCACAGCACAATACAATGGTGAGACACGTACAAGTGTCTGCTTGGCACAGCACAATACAATGATGAGACACGTACAAATGTCTGCTTGGCAAAGCGCAAGACAATGAGACAGGCACAAGTGTCTGCTTGGCATAGCGTAAGACAATGAGACACGCACGAGTGTCTCGTGTTAGCAGGAAGTGTTGAGGGATACAGAGGAGCGTCTGGCCGAGTGGCTAGCATGCAGTGTTTTCCTTCAGGAGACCCGGGTTAGATACCTCGGTAAAGTGTGGATTTGTTTCTGTCGGGGGCAAAACGACAATCCTAAGCTGCACAGTTCGCAGCGACTGCACTAGCCAGGCGTCCTTAATTCCTCAGGCTCAAGACCCCTTTGACCTACACCACGAGACAGTATAGGCAACAAATGACAGCGGAGAGATAGTGAAATATTGACTCGTCGCCATACACACAACTCAACGGTGGTAATACTAAAACCAGCGGCAATGGTTATGTGTGTCAGGCATTTCAGCCAAACTATGATCCATTGATCTACTGTTTTGGTTATGTGTGCTCGTGAACTCAAGCTTAGTCCATACACACTATTTATAATAATGATGGACTGAACTTTGCGTGTGGATTAGCTTTCCCTATTAACAGTGTCCCTCGCCATCAGGCGAACCCACTCCGACTTCAGAGGTACTTGTAATTTACGCCCCCCCCCCCCCCAAAGTCAAGGACGACAGGTCAACGTTTGAGTCCAGCTGTCCGGTGTAGGGGTGAACCCCTTACTGCTGCATCAGCATGCCGGATGTTTAAGATCACGCATTCTTATTCATTCGGCCACGCGGACCTGAAGCCCTGGGTTTGTGATGTAGGCCATTTCGTTTTGTAGACTTGAATGCACGTGGAAATGGGAAGCTTAGCCTTTTCCCCAATTAGCAGGTGATGAGGCCAGACGTCTAACCCTAGTCCGACCGTGTTCACGACATTATCAGCGGAGTTCACTATCAACCTCGATAACGCGCCTGCTATATATTCACTTCATATTATTTACAATTCGCAGCAGGCACCTGGTAAGAGGACGCGATATACGCCAGGCAACAAATTGTGCCACCTTTTGTATGTGGCTTCTTTGCTTAAGGTCGGAGCACTACTTCCTCTGTGCATAGAACAGCGGAGAACAACGTCGGAGCACTCTAATTACATTAATATCCTTAATTGATAGAATTAATCAATAAGGCCGCTGGTAAATCTCGTATCTATTCTCTGCATTGAATTAGTTTGTACCAAACAAAAAGTGGGTTTGGATCAAACACAAATGGATGATGGAAAATGGGAAGTAGGGGTGTTTCACAGTTATGATTTAAAAGTTGTTAATATGGTAGCAGACATAGTGTATTATAACGCAGTGACAACATTTCGGCGATATATAACTCCGTGGCAGATACGGAAGTTGCTTAAGACGATTAATCATCCCATGGCGCTTGATCAGTTAAATATTAAATTACATGCAAGCTGGTTAGTGCGTTATGGCTTCTTTTTTTTTCTTCTTTAATTCGCATATCCTTTTACAGGACATCGCTGTCAACAGCAGCATCTTTCAGCTGTCTGTTGATTTCTTGGCAAGATTACGCTCAGTAGTTTGCCATTGCTTTCTGAGCGGCCGGCTCAGTTATCCCGCATGTCACCAGCGGGGGACGAACCGCTCCCAGTTCTCGCCCGCTACGAGACTCTGCGTGATAAACGGGATTACGGAGAAAGTGGTTAACTCCTCGGCCAGAGAGACCGGCGCGTTATGGCTGCATGCATATATTGGTTCGTTTCTGAACAGTACGTTGATCTTGTTACACAGACACACACGCGCGCGCGTATTCAAGGTCCACCTTCATAATACTTTAGACAATCCATCAGCGCCGCATTTCCTACTTTCTAGATAACACTAAGCAAATCTCAGCCCAGTGCACTACGATACATTGGCAGTAAATGAATAAAGACAAACAAGCAATATGCAATCTACAAGATACTGTATTATGCGGAGTATTCTCTAAACGTATGTTCCGACGACACCAGCACCAACAAATGAACAAAGACAACACCACAGGAGCGCAGTATCATCGGATTACCTTTGCCTGATTTTGTTTTACAACCCCAAGATCGAGGTCAGCATGACTCAACGAATAAGTGAGCTCGCTCTTAAACTTCTGGTGTGCTGATGCCGAGGTAGCGGTTTCAACCCCAAAACGGTCGGTTGGACTAAAATTTTGACTTCTCGTGACTTGGGGGAACGTAAATAACAAATACCCCTGAAATCAGAACCAAGTTGATAGCGAATTGCGCTGGTATTGTTATGAGGACGGTCCGAGGCCTGGGCTCGTCGGTGTGAGGAAACGATTGGCCACCTATTCCCCCTTGCTCTCCGACCTACACAATGTAATGGCGCCATTACATCATAGACCCATATCCTATCAGGAAACTGTTTTGGAAGACATGAAACACGACATTTTTATGTGTAGTATAGATAGTTTGTAAATATGTGTATACAACATGAAACACGACATTTTTATGTGTAGTATAGATAGTTTGTAAATATGTGTATACAACATGAAACACGACATTTTTATGTGTAGTATAGACAGTTTGTAAATATGTGTATACAATATGAAACACGACATTTTTATGTGTAGTATAGATAGTTTCTAAATATGTGTATACCATCATCATCATGTGCCATGTCGATAAGCGAAGGCGGTCACGTTTCGCCATCTCACGCGATAGCCAGAGTCGTGGATCAGCTCAGTGTTCTTGTCTCGACCATGCCATAACAATTCCAACCCGCCTCTGATTCGGGCCGAATCCACGACCACCTGGTAAACAGGTAAGAGGCTTGCCACTTCTGCTACAGCGGTTCCCTGCGACTTGAGTATTCATCTCATGTATTTGTGTTTCCGGTGCTATTTATATGACGTTGTGACGTTAAGAACATAGTTTCTGAATTGCGGTAGTTTAGTTTACATTAGGTTTTCTGTTATTAGTTTGTGTGAAAAGACTTCTCGAAATGTCCCTTTTGTCTGTATATGTCCTTCGTTTGTAAAGCTTCGAATTAATATTTTCGTTTCATTAGTTTTCTATTAACCTCAACGAGAATTTATTTTTGTTGGTTTAAAAAAAAAAAATATTACCTTCATTGATTTCTCTTTGGTAACTGTATAACTGCCTCAGTCTCCTCCTATAAACACTAGGAGAATGTCAACACAATGCATGGACTCCGAGGCACCAGCAAGAATCTCAATACCTGTATATCAGAATAACACATGATATACCTTTTCGTATTTAAGATGGGTCTTCTAATGTTAAAGTGTTGCCTTGTCCTATTTAGCCGCTTCTTTTCGATATTCAACTACTGAAAGGTTTTTTCATAAGCTGATCCAGCAACCTTTAGTCATATAATGAGAAGATGGGCATTGGAAAAGGTTCTGTCTACTGAATTTCTATCAACGATAAAAGAAGAGAAACAGATTTTTAGAAAGGATACTGAATTGTCTAAAGCAGTGGAATGGCGGAGTGTCATCAATAGAACTGACCCAGAAGACCAAGGTTCGAGGTCAATGGAGAGATATTAGCGGACAGGTCAGTATGCCAGGTACATGATGATGATGATGATGCACCTAACCGTGGGTCTTATTGGTCTATCAGTATTAGAAGGTTAGCCGTGGGGTCCATTACCACAGAACCAGGAGGCGGTATAACATCTTCGGGTACCTCGTTTTGTAAACACCCGCAGCTGTGAGCTAGTTATTCATACCCGGTCTACTTCAGCGAGAATCGGACATCGTACGTCTGAGCCGCTCTGCCAACAGAGAGGATTAATCAATAACGCAGCTTGTAGAGCTGGAACCTACTTTACTCTGTGAATAGAACGACGGAGAACAACGTCGGAGCTTTACTTTACTTTATGCATAGAACGACGGGGGGAGAACAAAGACCGAGTACTACTTTACTCTGTGCATAGAACAAAGGAGAGCAACGTCGGAGCAATCTAATTACATTCATATCCTTAATTGACAGACTTAATCAATAAGGCCGTTTGTAAATATCGTATCTACTCCCCGCATTAAATTACAGAAAACAAAGCCTGAGCACTTTGATAACAAACATATATATACATGAAATGACTGCTTCAGAGATCAAATCGAAAACTGCATATGCCTATAGTACTCGACAAACAGATGATATACAACACAAACAGTCCAAATCAAAATCTCCACCAAAGCCTATTTGGATTTTGAAAACGTATCTGGGAAAAGAAATTGCACACCCGAACTCAATACAGAACAGATAGGGATCTAAATCTTAGTGTACTGTTTCCACAGTTTAACTGATTCTGTGGCAAACAAATCGTAGGGTTGTATCGAACATATCGCACAATCAAATGAACAAATATTATAATGTCAATTTCCAACAATTTTATCCGTTACTTAGTCATTAGCACACCGGAAGTTTAAGAACGAGTGCCATTCCATTCGGCCATGATGACCTCTAGAGTATAGATTAAATGACGAGTTGAATTACAAAATATAGAGACACAGGAGCGCTACATGATCTGCTGAACATTGCTTTCAGTGTGAAGGAAGAAACTGATCCGGCGTGAAATCAATCAAGGGTATCGTTTTACCACAGCTGGTATGTGATATTGTTTATTCAATGCTGACTCCTTATTATTCGGTTTTATTGTAATTTTATTAGCCTATCGCACATTCATATTGCTATCCTCTTTCAATGAAATTATATACTCACAGAATATGGATATG
>JACEFZ010021724.1:0-12962 GCA_014155875.1 Cepaea nemoralis | reverse complement strand
TTTTTTGTGTTGTTTACATTTTTATGGGGGAATGTAGTCTGTCCTGAGGTAGTGTTCAAACAGGTTGCGACTGTATGTATAATGATTGGTGGTGTCTTTGATTTCTTGTGGAAGATTGTTCCACAACTGAGTGCAGAGTATGCTAAGCTTGTTTTATATAAATCTATCCTAGGTTTAGGGACATGAAGTATAGCATTGGGAGGGAGTGTAGACAAAAATTGGGGGAACAAGTGTTCAGTGTTGGGGTGGGGGGGGGAAGGGGGGTAGAAGTGTAGACAAAGATGGGGGAACAATAATGGGGGTCAAGGGTAGCAGTGTAGACAAGGATGGGATAACAGCGTTGGGGGGGGGGGGGTAGAATTGTAGGCAAAGATGGGGGAAAATAATGGGGGTCAAGGGTAGCAGTATAGACAAAGATGGGATAACAGCGTTGGGGGGAGGGGGAGTAGAAGTATAGACAAAGATGGGGGAACAGCGTTGGGGGGGGGGGGGGGGGTAGAAGTGTGGACAAAGATTGGGAGTTGGGGGGGGGGGGGTAGGAGTGTGGACAAAGATGGAAAAACAGTGTCGGAGTAGAAGTGTAGACAAAGACGGGGAAACAACAATGGGGGGAAGGGGTCGCAGTGTAGACAAATATAGAGGAGAAGCACTGGGGGAGGGGGGAGAAGTGTAGACAGAAATAGGGGAGTCGAAATGTAAACACAGAATGGAGAACAGTGTGGGGGGTAGAAGTGTAGACACATATGGGGGGAACAGTGTGGGGGGTAGAAGTGTAGACAAATATGGGGGGAACAGTGTGGAGGGTAGAAGTGTAGACATATATGGGGGGAACAGTGTGGGGCACGGGTGGGCAAACTTTTCGTGCGGAGGGCCGCATTGACAAATGTAAAGCTATTGGCGGGCCGCATATATATATCTTATATATATATATATATATATATATATATATATATATATATATATATATATATATATATATATATATATATATATATATATCCATTTTGTTTACAGCAACCTATCATAATGAGTAATTATTAATTATTTATAGGTTATTAAGCAGTATAAATAACTAATTATTGCAATTTTATTTTACTTATACACTTATGCATTAGTTTTGACAATACGGACAAAAACTGTTACTAATTTGTTAACACGATTTTACAACTTGTTATTATAACAAATATTCTTTATTATCTATCAATGGCTTTAATTTAGACACACAGCGAGTACATTGTCACAACAGTTGTTGATTGCTAATGAGATTATGTAACTGCTTGCAATTTTTGACAATATTCTTGAAATCTGGAGCAAGTTTACTTGTTGAAATTCGCATGACAGCATGCAAGTTGCAGTCCGACAATAAAGACCTATTCTTAGATTTGTTGATCTTCAAGCAAGAGAATGCTTGTTCGCAAATGTATGTTGATCCAAATAATGATAAAAGTTTAGCTGCAAAGTTTTTCAAGTTTGGAAATGATTCTTGTGATAAAGATCAATAGAAATCCAGCAAACAATTTCTCTCTCATGTCATGATCTGCTTGTAGGTCAAGCAGCTCCAACTGTATGTCCTCTGTGGCTGTATCAGCTTCTGCACTAAAAGGTGAACTGAGAATATTGAACTATGGCTCTAATTTCTTGAAATCTTGGAATCTCCATCCAAATTCTTCAATCAATGCATCTAATTGGGCTTTGTATTTTTCAGTCATTTCACCAGAAATGGTTTCTTGTTTCAGCAAAGGGAAGTGACAAAATATTTTTTCACTTGCTTGTCTGGAGAACAGTGAGAGTTTTGCCTGAAATGTTTTTACTTATACATACAATTCATGCGCAAACACACCATTGCCCTGAAGTTTGACATTCAGTTCATTTAACTTTTCCATAATTTCAATGGCAAACATAAAGTCTAACTGCCACTCTTTATTGACAATGTTAGTGTTAAAGTCACATGCAATGCCCTTCATCTCTAGGAACATCACTATTTCTTCTCTGAGTTCCCACACTCGCCTCAACACCTTGCCGAGACTCAGCCATCGAACATTGGTGTGGTTCAGGACATCGGAATGTTCAGTTTCCAAATCGTCAAGTAATGACTTGAACTGTTTGTGATTAAGTCCTCTTAATCTGAGGTTGGTGACACTGATAACTGGGTCAATAACATGCTTGATATTCAAAACAGTTTACACAGACTTTCTTGATGAATCACACAGTGAAGTGGGTAATAATTGTGTGGTCTGGATATTCTGCTTTAATCTTATCACTTATCAACTTACCAGACCTATATTTTTTTCCAGTCAAAGCACTTGCCATCTTGTTCCAAACCAACCCAGTTCTTTCAATACAGTTAGTAACAGCATTGAATATATCATGGTCTGTGGTTGTGTCTTTGAGTGCCTCAACACTCAGTAACTCTTCAGTGAGTTTGAAAGAAGTGTTTATTCCACGAATAAATATCAATAATTGGGCAGTATCATGTACATCGGTACTCTCATCCAATGCAAGAGAGTACCACAAAAATTGTTTACTTGCATCTTGAAGTTTATGTATCAAATTGTCACTTATCTTGTCAACACGTCTGACCACAGTTCTCCTTGACAAAGTAATGTTGTCAAATCTGTTTTTTGTTCTGGACACATAATGTTTGCTGCATCTAGCAAACATTCCTTGATGAACTCGCCATCAGAAAATGGCTTGTTCTGTTTTACAATTCTAGTGCGACAGCACAAGACTAGCTTCAGTTGCAGCATCTTGACTTGAAGACTGCTTAGTGAAAACAGTTTGCTGTTTCTCCAAATTTTTCACCAACTCAAGGCATTTCCTTTCCTTCTCTTCGATCGTTAAATTGTATCCGAAATCGGAATGTTTTGTTTGATAATGTCTTTGTAAATTGTACTCCTTGAAGACAGCCACGACACAACAAGCAAACTGATTTGCTACCAACTTTTATAAAACGGTACTTAGTTTGTCCATTCATCATTAAAAACACGGCATTCATCTTCAATCTTACGTTTGTTATTTACACTGATCATAACGGTACATGAAATTCTGTAAAATTCAACGAAATAACTTCAAAACGAATTAATTTTTTTTTATTTCTAAATGCCCTCGCGGGCCGCATAAAATCACTTGGCGGGCCGCATGCGGCCCGCGGGCTGTAGTTTGCCCACCCCTGGTGGGGGGGGGGGGGGGGTAGAAGTGTAGACAAAGATAGTGAATAGCGTGGGGGTGGCAGTGTAGACAAATATGGTTAGTTAGTTAGTTAGTTAGTTAGTCGTGGTTCCAACATCACGGCAACGGGTCGTCCCCATATTGCTCTGTTCCTGTGCCAGTGAATACCACAAAAAATGCTCTTCACTGCCCAATGTGATCAATGGAATAGACAGGAGTATCGGCAAGCCAACAGCCCGCCCAGGTATGCATAATGCCGCCTACAGAATGCCAACACAAAAGACCTCCATGAAAAATACAGTTCATCGTCGATGGAAACGGCAGTCACCAGAAAGACTTCATTGACCCGGGTTTTATCCCATATGGTTCGGTCTCTTTCCGCAGGACAACCCGCCGAAAGTGCCGCACAAAGCACAAACTTCGTAGCTCCAGTGGCGACTCCCAGGAATCTCCTGAAAAATGCACTCGTGAGACCGAAAAGGCAAACCAGTCAATCCAGCAACAGCCGGCCGCCATCGTTCCGAACATGCAGTTCACACTACAGACAACCGCGAACAGATGTAAAAGCATTCCACGTGAAACTCACAGCTCACAGTGTCGCGCCACGCACTCACTCAGTAGCAGGGCGACGGAATCATATCCTCCTTAGTCGCCTCTTACGACATGCATGGTAGGCAACAGTGTTACTATTCTTTGCTCCCCCGTATGGGCCCCGGCAACACACGGGGGAGAAAAATATGGTGAAATGCGCGAGGATAGAAGTGTAGACACAGATGGGGAACAGTGTGTGGGGGGTGGGGGGGGGGTAGAAGTGTAGACAAAGATGGTGAACAGCGTTGGGGTAGAAGTGTAGACAAAGATAGTGAATAGTGGGGGGGGGGGGGTGTGGCAGTGTAGACAAATATGGGGGGGGAACAGTGTGGGGGGTAGAAGTGTAGACACATATATGGGGGGAACAGTGTGGGTGGTAGATGTGTAGACAAACCTGGTGAACAGCGTGGGGTAGAAGTGTAGACAAAGATAGTGAATAGCGTGGGGGTGGCAGTGTAGACAAATATGGTGGGAACAGTGTGGGGGGGGGGGGGGGGTAGAAGTGTAGACACATATGGGGGAACAGTGTTGGGGGGGAACAGTGTGGGGGGTAGAAGTGTAGACAACATATGGGGGGGGGGAACAGTGTGGGGGTAGAAGTGTAGACAAAGCTAGGTGAACAGCGTGGGGTAGAAGTGTAGACAAGGATAGTGAATAGCGTGGGGGTGGCAGTGTAGACAAATATGGGGGGAACAGTGTGGGGGGGGGGGGGGGGTAGAAGTTGTAGACACATATGGGGGGGGGGGGGGAACAGTGTGGGGGTAGAAGTGTAGACAAGATAGTGAATAGCGTGGGGGTGCAGTGTAGACAAATATGGGGGGAACAGTGGTGTGGGGGGGGGGGTAGAAGTGTAGACACATATGGGGGGAACAGCGTGGGGGTAGAAGTGTAGACAAAGATAGTGAATAGCGTGGGGGGGGGGGGGTGGCAGTGTAGACAAATATGGGGGGAACAGTGTGGGGGGTAGAAGTGTAGACACCTATGGGGGGAACGTGTGGGGGGGTAGAGTGTAGACACCTATGGGGGGAACAGTGTGGGGGGGGGGGGGGTGGCAGTGTAGACAAATATGGGGGAACAGTGTGGGGGGTAGAAGTGTAGACACCTATGGGGGGAACCGTGTGGGGGGTAGAAGTGTAGACACCTAGGGGGGGGGGAACAGCGTGGGGGTAGAAGTGTAGACAAAGATAGTGAATAGCGTGGGGGGGGGGGGGGGTGGCGTGTAGACAAATATGGGGGGAACAGTGTGGGGGGTAGAAGTGTAGACACCTATGGGCGGGGAACAGTGTGGGGGGTAGAAGTGTAGGACACCTATGGGGGGAACAGTGTGGGGGGGGGGGGTGGCAGTGTAGACAAATATGGGGGGGAACAGTGTGGGGGGTAGAAGTGTAGACACCTATGGGGGAACAGTGTGGGGGTAGAAGTGTAGAAAAGCTGGTGACAGCGTGGGGGTAGAAGTGTAGACAAGATAGTGACTAGCGGGTTTGGGGGGGGTGCAGTGTAGACAAATATGGGGGGGAACAGTGTGGGGGGTAGAAGTGTAGACAAAGATAGTGAATAGCGTGGGGGTGCAGTGTAGACAAATATGGGGGGGGGAACAGTGTGGGGGGGGGGGGGGGTAGAAGTGTAGACACATATGGGGGGAACAGTGTGGGGGGTAGAAGTGCAAGACAAAGCTGATGAACAGTCGTGGGGGTAGAAGTGTAGACACATATGGGGGGGAACCGTGTGGGGTTAGAAGTGTAGACACATATGGGGGGAACAGCGTGGGGGTAGAAGTGTAGACAATATGGGGGGAACAGTGTGGGGTAGAAGTGTAGACACATATGGGGGGAACAGTGTGGGGGTAGAGTGTAGACAAAGCTGATGAACAGCGTGGGGGTAGAAGTGTAGACACATATGGGGGAACCGTGTGGGGGTAGAAGTGTAGACACATATGGGGGGAACAGCGGGGGGTAGACGTGTAGACACATATGGGGGGGGAACAGTGTGGGGGTAGAAGTGTAGACACATATGGGGGGAACAGCGTGGGGTAGAAGTGTAGAACCATATGGGGGGAACAGCGTGGGGTAGAAGTGTAGACACATATGGGGGGGGTGAACAACGTGGGGTTAGAAGTGTAGACACATATGGGGGGAACAGCGTGGGGTAGAAGTGTAGACAAGATAGTGAATAGCGTGTGGGTGACAGTGTAGACAATATGGTGAAATGCGCGGGATAGAAGTGTAGACACAGATGGGGGAACAGAATGAGTTCTTAACAATCGTATGAGTTTCCGGTCGTTCAGAAAGCAATGGCAAACTACTGAACATAAACTTTGCAAGATATCACACACAGCCAAAATGCTGTGGTGGACTGCAACGTCCTACATTTTTCCCTCTTGTAAATAAAGTAAAGCCGTTAGAGCAAAGAAGAAAGAAGAATCAATCACCTTGACCCTCATCTACCAATGTTAAATGTGACCGCAGGATGCAGTTCTGATCGTTAATATTATTTTTACAAGCAGGAATCGATATCCGGACGACCGACCATCTCTCCGCCCACACAAAAACCTCTGCGCCCCCAAATATGAATTGTCGGAGTTCTATTTTTACAGATCTGCTGGCAAATGGCGTGGTTGCTGCAGAGATGTGGCGCCTCTACAGACGTAACAAGTAACAGAAGTAAAGAGCACGTTTTAACACGTCTGCAGCGTACTGGGTGTATAAGGTACTGTTAGTTGCATATCCTTTACAGGACGTTGCAGTCAACACCAGCATTCTTTGAGGTTGTGATCTCTTGGCAAGTTTACGTTCAATAGTTTGCCATTGCTTTCTGAACGACAGGAACCCATACTATTTCGTAAAAAACCAACTCAGTGTGGTCTGATGCCAAATCGCGCGAAGCTGTGTTTCAAATGCGGAGCCGGCATAATTTACTAAGCACGTATGTTTATAGACGAATCGGGTCTTATATGTCGGCGTGGCCGAAATGGTTTCAAGCACCCGCGGTTAAACATATTGAGGCATGATGGCGGGATGGTGGGTGTATTGCAAACACCGGTCAGTTAGTTGTTAGTTAGCTAGTCGACAGACCATTCTTTTTGCATATCGACCATTAAGTGATCAGATCCTCTCCGCATTATCTCCCTCGGCGTCTAACTCTTCCTCGTCGTTGTCCTCTTGTTCCTTTTTCTCATCCTCCTTCTAACTATCCACCTCCTACTCTTCCTTCTTGTCTCATTCTCCTCCTGTTCATCATCTTCCTCCTCCTCCTCCACCTCCTCCTCCTCTTCTTCCTCCTCCGCCTCTTCCTAACTTCAATTATTTAGCCGTCTTGGGCTTTAGTTTCCTGAAATAGAACTCCAACTCCTTGCCTTCAAGGATGTAACCACCCACTCTGCCACCCTCCCTGGTGACGATCTTGGCAAGAACTATGTATCAACTGTTCTTCCAAAGCTTGTTCTACGAGTTTCTTAGCACACATTGGTTAGCCCTGCATTATCTTCCCTCAGACAGTCTGACATCATTTTTGTGTGGCCGAGCGGTGTAGCATAGTGAGACTAATACCACTGTCTGAAAGAAAAATGGGCTATTATATGTATTCATTGTCCCCACTGTGATATCTCTGTTGACTGAATAATTGCCATGGGATTATTAATCGTCTTAAGCGGTTTCATAAATCAGCCATGGGATTATATATCACCGATATGTTGTCATTGTGTTATAATACAACATGTCTGCTACCATATTAACAACGCCTAAGATATACCTGTGACACACCCCTACTTCCATTTTCCGTCTGTCATGTTTGTTTGGTCCAAACCTACCTTGTGTTTGGCGCAGAACAGGTTGTCTGTCCTTGAAAGTTTTAAAAGAGTTTAACATGCAAGCGGATCGATTTCATAGCACCGGCGTATACCCCATACGGCTCGGTTTCTTTCCACAGGGTGGCCTGCCGAAAGCATCGCACAAAGCACTACCTCCGTAGCTCCAGCGACGACCCTCTGGAGTCTCCGAGAAAACTGCACTCGTGAACAGAATGTCGTATCCCGGAATCGAACTCACAACCTTCGCCACGGAGTAGTGAAAGTGAGATACAGTAGTAGATATTACCTCCCAGTGAAAGTAGGTATACAGTAGTAGATACTACCACCCCAGTAGTAGTCACCTCACTTCATAATCTTGAATCTAGAATATATTATGGTCTAGTACTCGACAACCCAACGGTATCATTTGTCAAGGGATTAAAAGAACCTTTCATGCCGCATCAAAGGGAGAGTATTCATATAGGAATGGAGATGAGGGGAAATAATTAGATCTGTACCCACGCAACCTCAGTTGGAGACACACATTAGGGTCCCTGTGGGTTTGGGATGTACTCGCGCGAAGGACGTGTACAAATTACGAAAACAGAACAAAAGATAGTTTAACGGTGGCTTCTGACGGTGTGTGGAGTGTTAGAAAAGTACTGGACCTATTTACACGTCGTAAAATATAATTAAGAAACAGATAACAGCAGGACGTAAAGGTGATGGTACATATAAAGAATATAATAAAGAAACAGATAACAGCAGGATGCATTATACATCTTTAACGCGAGAAATAAGAAATAACACAAGGAAGGGCTAATACCAGTATATACAAGCTTGCTGTACTAGAATAGAGCAATGTCACAAGAACTGAAGAAATTACGAAATGTCCAAAGAAATGAAGTTATTGACAAGAAATGTTCACTCTCAATTAAATGTTATCTGCGACACGTTGGGAATTAATTACCAAAAATGGCGACACAATGAAAGAAATTAAAAGCCGAATATCTATTGCGCTTCAAAAACTAAAACAATTGAATAAATTGTGGCGTGGAACAGATAGACCTACAAATATCAGATTTTTAAGAGCGTGCATCTTTCCCATTGCAACATACGCCTGTGAGACCTGGACACTTACTAAACAAGCTGAACAGCGCATAAATGCCTTTGAATATAATTGTTATAGACGGGTTCTAAGTATATCCTGGATACAGAAAAGAACAAATGCATCCATAGGACAAGATGGGAATATTGAAGAAGGTTGGTCACTATTGAGCTGATCCACGACTCTGGTGGTCGTGTAAGGCGGTGACACATGACCGCCTACGCGTACAACCATAGCACATGATGGTGATGATGGGAGCAGCCTCGCCCGGTAGAGAAAGTCACCTGCAAAAAATACAAAGAAAATCATAGATGGGCCAGAAAAACGAATGCGAAATTCCACCAAGAAACCTGACAATAATAAACTGATTAGAGCGGTTGGTTAGACGTAGACGGTTGATATTATTTTGGGCATGTTATGAGAAGAAATACATTTGAAAACTTATTGATGATGATGATGTTGATCATCATCATCATCATCATCATCATCATCATCATCATCATCATCATCATCATCATCATCATCATCATCATCATCATCATCATCATCCTCATCATCATCATCATCATCATCATCATCATCATCATCATCATCATCATCATCATCATCCTCATCATCATCATCATCAATCATCATCATCAATCATCATCATCATCATCATCAATCATCATCATCAATCATCATCATCACTCATCATCAATCATCATCATCATCATCATCCTCATCCTCATCATCATCATCATCATCATCATCATTATCATCATCATCATCATCATTATCATCATCATCATCATCCTCATCATCATCAATCATCATCATCATCCTCATCATCATCATCATCATCATCCTCATCCTCATCATCAATCATCATCATCATCATCATCATCATCATCCTCATCCTCATCCTCATCATCAGCATCAGCAGCAGCAGCAGCATCAGCATGATGATGATCATGATGATGAACATGATGATGATCATGATGATGCTGATCAGCATCATCATCATCATCATCATCATCATCATCATCATCATCATCATCATCATCATCATCATTATCAGCAGCAGCAGCATCATCATCATCCTCATCCTCATCATCATCCTCATCCTCATCATCATCATCATCATCATCATCATCAATCAATCAATCATCAATCAATCATCAATCATCAATCAATCATCAATCAATCATCAATCAATCATCAATCAATCATCAATCAATCATCATCATCATCATCATCATCATCATCATCAATCATCATCATCATCATCATCTTCCAATTCTGCCGTCAAGCGTCGTGGGGAGGAATAATGTGCGCTCCAGCGCCAGGTGGGCGGAACTAGATAGTGTCATTCATTGTGATTGTACAATGTCTTTGATGTCGTCAAACTGGCAAAAATTTTTGGAAAAGAAGAAGGGGCAGGAAAAGAAATAAATATCTAGATGGCTTGATCACACGGCATAATCGGGACAAGAAGACGGAGCTGATCCACGACTCTGGTGATCGTGTAGGACGGGAAACCGTCACCGACAACGCTTACCAGCAGGGCACAAGATGATGATGAAGGCACTTTCAGCTGACACCAACTGCTAACAAGAGAAGGACTAAAGTTTCAGGCTGTGCATGGCTTCAAAGAGAACCACGCTGAGAGGTATGTCGATCTGAAAGTCAGTGATAATAACGGGGAAAAGTGCATGGCTTCAATCTCATTACTTTATAAACATAGCTCGTCCATTGTGCAGCGCGGCAAACTCGGGTCGTGAATAATTGAAGAGGCACTCTTGTCGTCGGTTGTTACACATTTCATTAACTGATACAATGTCGAAGGACAATATATCGAAACATGTCACCTCCCATTTGGACATATATAGCCACCCTAGGGTCATCGTGTTATTTGTTTTGTTTCGTGGTATCTGTCGCAATTTTAATGCCGAGTGAACGGAAATGTACCTTATATTACTTGTTCATTTGATTGTGAGCCATGTTTGGTCCAAACCTACTTTTTGTTTGGCTCTGAATTAGTTAATCTTTTGTTTGAAACAGTGGTCGGCCGGTTTCCACTTCCCAATTCCAATTCTGAGAAAAGATGTTTCGGCCCCATTCAACCGTCGAATTCTCGATGTGTTGTAGTTGGGACCCTTATGGTGTATCTCGTACTTCTTCTTTCGTAGATAGAGATGCATATTTTCACTTCCTTGTAATTGTCTGATTGGCTGTCTTTGTGTTCATTTAATCTTTTGGTGTCGTTTTGCATGTCTGAACAGCATCGCACACTTGTAAGACCTGGCGTAATTATGTTCCCGCCCCGTGTCATGGCGTATTTCTTTTAGGGATGCTTACAAGTCGTCACCCTTCCTCCATACCATTTCTCGTCTTGGTCTTGGTCTGTTTTCGTATCTTCTTGCTATTCGCTGGTATCTTGTGTTGTCAACGGCTTGGTAGCTTGATCTTACTGGAGAGTAATCTCTTCTCCTGGCCACCGTCCACTCTTGGCCATTGTCGTCTTTGTTTTCTTTCTCCTCCTCTGCTTCTTCTTCTGTTGCTTCTTCTTCTGTCTGGACTTTGATGTCTTCTATTTCTGATGCCTCATTCTTTGCCTGGAGTTTTTTGGTTTCTTTTTGGAGTTTTTCTTGGGTTCGAAGTCAGCAGAAAGTGATTTGGAAGCAGAACGTCTTGCGTTGATCCCAATGGTATGAGCGTCGGTCGGCCAGTAAGCAATGGCGACCTGTTGAACATGAACATTGCCTAGAAAATCATAAACAGTCACATAATGCTGGGGTTGATGTGGCGACCAGTAAAGGACATGCCACTAGCTTCAATATGAGGAGGTTATCGTGACAGAATGGATAAGAGCGCTCAGTCTTAAACTTCCGGTGTGTTGGTGCCGAGGCAACAGGTTGAACTCTTACACATCAGCTGGACTAAAATGTTGACTTCTCATCCTTAACTTGGGGACTTAAATTACAAGTACCTCAGAAGTCGGAGTGGGTTTACCTGATGGCGAGGGAAACTGGTATCAGGGAAAGTTCATTCACATGCAAACAATAGCCCAGTGCACGAGAAGTAGTAGCACCTGCATGGACTACACTTGAGATCAAAACGAGTGTATATATAAATAAACCAAATAACTTCAATACGAGACCACGTGACATGCCGAGGTAGCCAGCAGCCGAAAGTTGTCGGTCATGACTGTCATGGCCTGAATGACAGCCAGACAGAGTTAAAAGAGTAGGCAAGTGCACTAGAAGATGAAAGTGGAAGAAGAGCACCATATAGCACTTTGACGGAACAAGGGCGACGTCACAAGTGCGTAGATTAACAACCAAACGGTTGTCGTGGGTCAGTTGTTGGCCAGCATTGACACGACTCACATCTAGCAGGCAGATTGGAACATTGTACCTTCAAAGCACGCACGCACTCCACTCACATGAGGACACTGCACAATACATCGCAACTACTTACACGAGCAGGCATCTGACGAGGATGGGTGTAGCCCTGGAAGATATCTAGCACGTCGGGCATCGGCAGGTCGCCCAGAGGTTGGAATAACGGATGCAGGCTGACGAGGTGTCATGGATCGAGTTTAGCTTCTGACACCCGAGTGGGATAGTGTGAAGGCTTCTGGCATCGGGTAGGATAGCATGAAGGTAACCTAGACAGTTAGGACTGTAGCCGGGTCGACAGTGTGCATTGTGAGACTGATGAGGCAATGTTTGACGGGTGTGAGTGCCTGAAGGCATCAGCATCGTAGACATGTGAGTACTTCATTTATGTCTTGCCAACGGTCAATATACTGTTGATTGTCACTGCACCAGAGTTTACTTGAGTCCTTTTCGCTGTGATGGTTGTCGTGTTGTTGTCGTCTGATGTGGGCACGAACACACACACTCAGTGTACAGCTTACTCCTAGATCATACAACGAGCAAGAGCGCAGCTGAGCTGATCTGATGCCGCGCTACAGTGACCTAGCGGCCGCTAGCGATCAGCCCTGTGACATGGGGGCTCGTCCGGGATTTGACCCCGGGACCTCTCGCACTTGCCTACTTCGACCTTTGTACAGACTTACCAAATATAAGCCATTGCAGCATACGCAGTACACATGGTACACAAGAGTAAGAACTATACCATTAGTCCAGACAACAAAATTACAATATACATATATGGTGTAAGTGCAGAAGAGAGATTCTATAGGTTTGAAACAAAGAAAGAAAGAAAAGAAAGAAAGAAAGAAAATGTATAAAAGGAAGAATATAAAGGAAAATAAATTGGGATGAATGTTAATGTTAGGTAATTAGATAAACACATAGTAAG
>JACEFZ010021723.1:180531-225978 GCA_014155875.1 Cepaea nemoralis | reverse complement strand
CAACGACAGCTAGGGTGATGTTCTAGATGTTGCCTGTCCCTACAATAGACAGACAAACATAGGATGTTCTAGATGTTGCCTGTCCCTACAATAGACAGACAAACATAGGATGTTCTAGATGTTGCCTGTCCCTACAACAGACAGACAAACATAGGATGTTCTAGATGTTGCCTGTCCCTACAATAGACAAATCAAATCAAATCAAATCAAATCAACTTTATTAGGGTTACAAATTGGGCGCGTAGGCCCGTCTTACATTCGGCCCTTCCAATCACTCGTCTTTCGTTTATCAAGAGCATTATACATTTACATAGGAAGAAAAATAAACATTAGTGAAATGAATGTTGTAAACATAAACAAGGCTAATTAACATGTTATGAAGCCCATCTCCCACCTATCCATACATCACCCCACCCACACAACACCCCCACCTACCCACACACACGCGCACCAAGGGACACATACACACCCCCACCTACCGACACACACGCACACCAAGGGACACATACATACCCCACCAACCGACCCATCCCCCTCCCGCACATCCCCCACCCACACACACTGCACTCACCTGATCCCCCAACCAAAACACACTCGCCACCCACAAACATTCCCCCACCAACCCACACATCCCACGCCCATCCACATCCTACCCCACACATCCTCTCCCCACCCACACCTCAAACCACCCATCCCCCAGCCACATCTCCATCGACAACATATTCCCCACCCACACACACACAATCCCCCACCAACCCACACATCGCACATCCACTCACACATCCCCAAACCATACACACACATCCCCACCAACTGACATGTCCCTACCCCCCCCCCCCCACCACACACACACATCTCCCTAACCACCCATACATCCCCAATCCACTCACACACACCCCACCACCCACACATACAACTTCCACCCACCCACACATGCCGTAACCTAATCCCCCACCACACAATCCCCCACCCGCACATCACATACACCCCCTACCACGCACTATTCCCAACCCACGCACCACACACACATATCCCTCACCAACACATCCCCACTTACACACCACACATATATCCCCCACCCAGATACCACACAATATTCCCACCCACACCCACACAGATACCCTTACCCATCCACCCCACATACCCCCACTCACACACCACAAAAATCCCCCACCCACACACACATACCTCACCCACACAATATCACCAACCAACACACCACACTACCTCTCCCCACCCACACATGCATTCCCTACCCGTCCACCAACACACACTCACTCACGCATACATCCTCCACTACGCACCCACACACCCCCACCCACCCACTCCCAACCAAACATCTCTCGATCACAATACCCCTACCCCCACACACATCCTCCACCCACTCACACATCCCACCCCGACACATACAACTCCCTCACCCATCCTACACATCCCTAAGCCACTCACACACCCCCACCCACACATTCCCCATCCACATACACACATCTCCCACCCACACTCCCCCACATACTTCCCCCAACCACCACAATCCCCTGCTCACCCACACATATACCCCACCCATACGCACATTCCCCACACCCATCACACACATCCCCCACACCACACACTATCCTCCACCCATACCACCACAAACATACCCTCCACCCACACATCATTCACACATCCCCCACCAACACACCGCACACATATCTCAAACCCACACACCATACACTTCTCCCCATCCGCCCTTCCATCCCAAATCCACCCAACACAACCCCTACCCACACAACCCCGCCTCCCACACATACTTCCTCAAACCATCCACACATCTCCACCCACATAAACACAGCATCCCCTGCATCCGTCCCATACACATATCCTCCACCCATACACACATCCCCCACACCCATTCCAACACCCCTACTTTCACCCCCCCCCACATCCATCCACACATCCCACCAACACCCACAAATACCACTAGCCCACCAAAACCCACACACCCCAACCCATCCATATGCATACCCCCACCCACACCCCCACCCACACATATCCCCACACTCACACACATCCTCCACATACACTCACACTTCCTCACATCTAGACACATACAAAATGTCTCACGTTAGTATTGAAACTAGTATGAACAAACTCCCACACTTTACTCACACACATACACTGACACTTGTCATGAGCAGTCTCATAAAAATGTTAAACATGGAGAAAAATGTGTACATAAAATGTATGCGACGTAAACATAGTGATGCTCTCTCTTTCTCTCTCTCTCTCTCTCTCTCTCTCTCTCTCTCCTCTCTCTCTCTCTCTCTCTCTCTCTCTCTCTCTCTCTCTCTCTCACACACACACTCACTCTCACACATTCACTCTTCCTCGCATTCATTCACTCTCACGCATTCACTCTCCCGCTCATTCACTCTCACGCTCACTCATTCACTCTCCCGCTCATTCATTCACTCTCCCGCTCACTCATTCACTCTCACGCTCACTCGTTCTGTCTCTCATTCACACTCACTGACTCACTCACTCAAATTACAGTAATGAACATGAGTTTATATTATGCATGATAAAATCAAATGGTATTTAACTGATAATATGACAGATGAGAATACACAAACATATGGATTCGCGTGTTACATAACATGCGTGTTATATGACATTCATCTGCTCAGCTCTCTCTCTCTCTCTCTCTCTCTCTCTCTCTCTCTCTCTCTCTCTCTCTCTCTCTCTCTCTCTCTCTCTCTGTATTCAAGACAGACAAACATAGGATGTTCTAGATGTTGCCTGTCCCTACAATAGACAGACAAACATAGGATGTTCTAGATGTTGCCTGTCCCTACAACAGACAGACAAACATAGGATGTTCTAGATGTTGCCTGTCCCTACAATAGACAGACATAGGATGTTCTAGATGTTGCCTGTCCCTACAACAGACAGACAAACATAGGATGTTCTAGATGTTGCCTGTCCCTACAATAGACAGACAAACATAGGATGTTCTAGATGTTGCCTGTCCCTACAATAGACAGACAAACATAGGATGTTCTAGATGTTGCCTGCCCCTACAATAGACAGACAGACATAGGATGTTCTAGATGTTGCCTGTACCTACAATAGACAGACAAGCATAGGATGTTCTAGATGTTGCCTGTCCCTACAACAGACAGACAGACATAGGATGTTCTAGATGTTGCCAGTCCCTACAGTAGACAGACAAACATAGGATGTTCTAGATGTTGCCTGTCCCTACAATAGACAGACAAACATAGGATGTTCTAGATGTTGCCTGTCCCTACAATAGACAGACAAACATAGGATGTTCTAGATGTTGCCTGTCCCTACAACAGACAGACATAGGATGTTCTAGATGTTGCCTGTCCCTACAATAGACAGATAGACATAGGATGTTCTAGATGTTGCCTGTCCCTACAATAGACAGACAGACATAGGATGTTCTAGATGTTGCCTGTCCCTACAATAGACAGACAGACATAGGATGTTCTAGATGTTGCCTGTCCCTACAATAGACAGACAGACATAGGATGTTCTAGATGTTGATTGTCCCTACAATAGACAGACAAACATAGGATGTTCTAGATGTTGCCTGTCCCTAAAATAGACAGACAGACATAGGGTGTTCTAGATGTTGCCTGTCCCTACAATAGACAGACAAACGTAGGATGTTCTAGATGTTGCCAGCCCCTACAATAGACAGACAGACATAGGATGTTCTAGATGTTGCCTGTCCCTACAATAGACAGACAGACATAGGATGTTCTAGATGTTGCCTATCCCTACAAAAGACAGACAGACAGACATAGGATGTTCTAGATGTTGCCTGTCCCTACAACAGACAGACAAACATAGGATGTTCTAGATGTTGAATGTCCCTACAACAGACAGACATAGGATGTTCTAGATGTTGCCTGCCCCTACAATAGACAGACAAACATAGGATGTTCTAGATGTTGCCTGACCCTACAACAGACAGACAAACATAGTATGTTCTAGATGTTGCCTGTCCCTACAACAGACAGACATAGGATGGTCTAGATGTTGCCTGCCCCTACAATAGACAGACAAACATAGGATATTCTAGATGTTGCCAGCCCCTACAATAGACAGACAAACATATGATGTTCTAGATGTTGCCTGTCCCTACAACAGACAGACAAACATAGGATATTCTAGATGTTGCCTGTCCCTACAACATACAGACAAACATAGGATGTTCTAGATGTTGCCAGCCCCTACAATAGACAGACAGACATAGGATGTTCTAGATGTTGCCTGCCCCTACAATAGACAGACAAACATAGGATGTTCTAGATGTTGCCTGTCCCTACAACAGACAGACAAACATAGGATGTTCTAGATGTTGCCTGTCCCTACAATAGACAGACAAACATAGGATGTTCTAGATGTTGTCTGCCCCTACAATAGACAGACAGACATAGGATGTTCTAGATGTTGCCTGTCCCTACAACAGACAGACAAACATAGGATGTTCTAGATGTTGCCTGCCCCTACAATAGACAGACAAACATAGGATGTTCTAGATGTTGCCAGCCCCTACAATAGACAGACAAACATAGGATGTTCTAGATGTTGCCTGTCCCTACAATAGACAGACAAACATAGGATGTTCTAGATGTTGCCTGTCCCTACAATAGACAGACATAGGATGTTCTAGATGTTGCCTGCCCCTACAATAGACAGACAAACATAGGATGTTCTAGATGTTGCCAGCCCCTACAATAGACAGACAAACATAGGATGTTCTAGATGTTGCCTGTCCCTACAATAGACAGACAAACATAGGATGTTCTAGATGTTGCCTGTCCCTACAACAGACAGACATAGGATGTTCTAGATGTTGCCTGTCCCTACAATAGACAGACAGACATAGGATGTTCTAGATGTTGCCTGTCCCTACAATAGACAGACAGACATAGGATGTTCTAGATGTTGCCTGTCCCTACAACAGACAGACAGACATAGGATGTTCTAGATGTTGCCTGTCCCTACAATAGACAGACAGACATAGGATGTTCTAGATGTTGATTGTCCCTACAATAGACAGACAAACATAGGATGTTCTAGATGTTGCCTGTCCCTAAAATAGACAGACAGACATAGGGTGTTCTAGATGTTGCCTGTCCCTTCAATAGACAGACAAACGTAGGATGTTCTAGATGTTGCCAGCCCCTACAATAGACAGACAGACATAGGATGTTCTAGATGTTGCCTGTCCCTACATCAGACAGACAGACATAGGATGTTCTAGATGTTGCCTATCCCTACAATAGACAGACAGACATAGGATGTTCTAGATGTTGCCTGTCCCTAAAATAGACAGACAAACATAGGATGTTCTAGATGTTGCCTGCCCCTACAATAGACAGACAAACATAGGATGTTCTAGATGTTGCCTGTCCCAACAATAGACAGACAAACATAGGATGTTCTAGATGTTGCCTGTCCCTACAACAGACAGACAAACATATGATGTTCTAGATGTTGCCTGCCCCTACAATAAACAGACAAACATAGGATGTTCTAGATGTTGCCTGTCCCTATAATAAACAGACAAACATAGGATGTTCTAGATGTTGCCTGCCCCTACAATAGACAGACAAACATAGGATGTTCTAGATGTTGCCTGTCCCTACAATAAACAGACAAACATAGGATGTTCTAGATGTTGCCTGCCCCTACAATAGACAGACAAACTTAGGATGTTCTAGATGTTGCCTGTCCCTACAACAGACAGACAAACATAGGATGTTCTAGATGTTGCCTGCCCCTACAATAGACAGACAAACATAGGATGTTCTAGATGTTGCCTGTCCCTACAATAGACAGACAAACATAGGATGTTCTAGATTTTGCCTGCCCCTACAATAGACAGACAAACATAGGATGTTCTAGATGTTGCCTGTCCCTACAACAGACAGACAGACATAGGATGTTCTAGATGTTGCCTGTCCGTACAATAGACAGACAAACATAGGATGTTCTGGATGTTGCTTTTCCGTACAATAGACAGACAAACATAGGATGTTCTAGATTTTGCCTGTCCCTACAACAGACAGACATAGGGTGTTCTAGATGTTGCCTGTCCCTACAATAGACAGACAAACATAGGATGTTCTAGATGTTGCCTGTCCCTACAATAGACAGACAAACATAGGATGTTCTAGATGTTGCCTGTCCCTACAATAGACAGACAAACATAGGATGTTCTAGATGTTGCCTGTCCCTACAACAGACAGACAAACATAGGATGTTCTAGATGTTGCCTGTCCCTACAATAGACAATCAAATCAAATCAAATCAAATCAACTTTATTAGGGTTACAAATTGGGCGCGTAGGCCCGTCTTACATTCGGCCCTTCCAATCACTCGTCTTTCGTTTATCAAGAGCATTATACATTTACATAGGAAGAAAAATAAACATTGTGAAATGAATGTTGTAAACATAAACAAGGCTAATTAACATGTTATGAAGCCCATCTCCCACCTATCCATACATCACCCCACCCACACAACACCCCCACCTACCCACACACACGCGCACCAAGGGACACATACACACCCCCACCTACCGACACACACGCACACCAAGGGACACATACATACCCCACCAACCGACCCATCCCCCTCCCGCACATCCCCCACCCACACACACTGCCCTCACCTGATCCCCCAACCAAAACACACTCGCCACCCACAAACATTCCCCCACCAACCCACACATCCCACGCCCATCCACATCCTACCCCACACATCCTCTCCCCACCCACACCTCAAACCACCCATCCCCAGCCACATCTCCATCGACAACATATTCCCCACCCACACACACAATCCCCCACCAACCCACACATCGCACATCCACTCACACATCCCCAAACCATACACACACATCCCCACCAACTGACATGTCCCTACCCCCCCCCCCCCCACACACACACACATCTCCCTAACCACCCATACATCCCCAATCCACTCACACACACCCCACCACCCACACATACAACTTCCACCCACCCACACATGCCTTAACCTAATCCCCCACCACACAATCCCCCACCCGCACATCACATACACCCCCTACCACGCACTATTCCCAACCCACGCACCACACACACACATATCCCTCACCAACACATCCCCACTTACACACCACACATATATCCCCCACCCAGATACCACACAATATTCCCACCCACACCCACACAGATACCCTTACCCATCCACCCCACATACCCCCACTCACACACCACAAAAATCCCCCACCCACACACACATACCTCACCCACACAATATCACCAACCAACACACCACACACCTCTCCCCACCCACACACGCATTCCCTACCCGTCCACCAACACACACTCACTCACGCATACATCCTCCACTACGCACCCACACACCCCCACCCACCCACTCCCAACCAAACATCTTTCGATCACAATACCCCTACCCCCACACACATCCTCCACCCACTCACACATCCCACCCCGACACATACAACTCCCTCACCCACCTACACATCCCTAAGCCACTCACACACCCCCACCCACACATTCCCCATCCACATACACACATCTCCCACCCACACTCCCCCACATACTTCCCCCAACCACCACAATCCCCTGCTCACCCACACATATACCCCACCCATACGCACATTCCCCACACCCATCACACACATCCCCCACACCACACACTATCCTCCACCCATACCACCACAAACATACCCTCCACCCACACATCATTCACACATCCCCCACCAACACACCGCACACATATCTCAAACCCACACACCATACACTTCTCCCCATCCGCCCTTCCATCCCAAATCCACCCAACACAACCCCCTACCCACACAACCCCGCCTCCCACACATACTTCCTCAAACCATCCACACATCTCCACCCACATAAACACACATCCCCTGCATCCGTCCCATACACATATCCTCCACCCATACACACATCCCCCACACCCATTCCAACACCCCTACTTTCACCCCCACACATCCATCCACACATCCCACCAACACCCACAAATACCACTGCCCACCAAAACCCACACACCCCAACCCATCCATATGCATACCCCCACCCACACCCCCACCCACACATATCCCCACACTCACACACATCCTCCACATACACTCACACTTCCTCACATCTAGACACATACAAAATGTCTCACGTTAGTATTGAAACTAGTATGAACAAACTCCCACACTTTACTCACACACATACACTGACACTTGTCATGAGCAGTCTCATAAAAATGTTAAACATGGAGAAAAATGTGTACATAAAATGTATGCGACGTAAACATAGTGATGCTCTCTCTTTCTCTCTCTCTCTCTCTCTCTCTCTCTCTCTCTCTCTCTCTCTCTCTCTCTCTCTCTCTCTCTCTCTCTCTCTCTCTCTCACACACACACTCACTCTCACACATTCACTCTTCCTCTCATTCATTCACTCTCACGCATTCACTCTCCCGCTCATTCACTCTCACGCTCACTCATTCACTCTCCCGCTCACTCATTAACTTTCCCGTTCACTCATTCACTCTCCCGCTCATTCATTCACTCTCCCGCTCACTCATTCACTCTCACGCTCACTCGTTCTGTCTCTCATTCACACTCACTGACTCACTCACTCAAATTACAGTAATGAACATGAGTTTATATTATGCATGATAAAATCAAATGGTATTTAACTGATAATATGACAGATGAGAATACACAAACATATGGATTCGCGTGTTACATAACATGCGTGTTACATGACATGCATCTGTTCAGCTCTCTCTCTCTCTCTCTCTCTCTCTCTCTCTCTCTCTCTCTCTCTCTCTCTCTCTCTCTCTCTGTGTGTGTGTATTCAAGACAGACAAACATAGGATGTTCTAGATGTTGCCTGTCCCTACAATAGACAGACAAACATAGGATGTTCTAGATGTTGCCTGTCCCTACAACAGACAGACAAACATAGGATGTTCTAGATGTTGCCTGTCCCTACAATAGACAGACATAGGATGTTCTAGATGTTGCCTGTCCCTACAACAGACAGACAAACATAAGATGTTCTAGATGTTGCCTGTCCCTACAATAGACAGACAAACATAGGATGTTCTAGATGTTGCCTGTCCCTACAATAGACAGACAAACATAGGATGTTCTAGATGTTGCCTGCCCCTACAATAGACAGACAAACATAGGATGTTGTAGATGTTGCCTGCCCCTACAATAGACAGACAAACATAGGATGTTCTAGATGTTGCCTGCCCCTACAATAGACAGACAAACATAGGATGTTGTAGATGTTGCCTGCCCCTACAATAGACAGACAAACATAGGATGTTCTAGATGTTGCCTGTCCCTACAATAGACAGACAGACATAGGATGTTCTAGATGTTGCCTGTCCCTACAATAGACAGACAAACATAGGATGTTCTAGATGTTGCCTGTCTTACAACAGACAGACAGACATAGGATGTTCTAGATGTTGCCTGTCCCTACAACAGACAGACAAACATAGGATGTTCTAGATGTTGCCTGTCCCTACAACAGACAGACAAACATATGATGTTCTAGATGTTGCCTGTCCCTACAACAGACAGACAAACATAGGATGTTCTAGATGTTGCCTGTCCCTACAATAAACAGACAAACATAGGATGTTCTAGATGTTGCCTGCCCCTACAATAGACAGACAAACATAGGATGTTCTAAATGTTGCCTGTCCCTACAATAGACAGACAAACATAGGATGTTCTAGATGTTGCCTGTCCCTACAATAGACAGACAGACATAGGATGTTCTAGATGTTGCCTGCCCCTACAATAGACAGACAGACATAGGATGTTCTAGATGTTGCCTGTCCCTACAACAGACAGACAAACATAGGATGTTCTAGATGTTGCCTGCCCCTACAATAGACAGACAAACATAGGATGTTCTAGATGTTGCCTGTCCCTACAATTGACAGACAAACATAGGATGTTCTAGATGTTGCCTGTCCCTACAACAGACAGACAAACATAGGATGTTCTAGATGTTGCCTGTCCCTACAATAAACAGACAAACATAGGATGTTCTAGATGTTGCCTGTCCCTAAAATAGACAGACAAACATAGGATGTTCTAGATGTTGCCTGTCCCTACAATAGACAGACAAACATAGGATGTTCTAGATGTTGCCTGCCCCTACAATAGACAGACAAACATAGGATGTTCTAGATGTTGCCTGTCCCTACAACTGACAGACAAACATAGGATGTTCTAGATGTTGCCTGTCCCTACAACAGACAGACAAACATAGGATGTTCTAGATGTTGCCTGCCCCTACAATAAACAGACAAACATAGGATGTTCTAGATGTTGCCTGTCCCTATAATAGACAGACAAACATAGGATGTTCTAGATGTTGCCTGCCCCTACAATAGACAGACAAACATAGGATGTTCTAGATGTTGCCTGTCCCTACAATAAACAGACAAACATAGGATGTTCTAGATGTTGCCTGCCCCTACAATAGACAGACAAACATAGGATGTTCTAGATGTTGCCTGTCCCTACAACAGACAGACAAACATAGGATGTTCTAGATGTTGCCTGCCCCTACAATAGACAGACAAACATAGGATGTTCTAGATGTTGCCTGTCCCTACAATAGACAGACAAACATAGGATGTTCTAGATGTTGCCTGTCCCTACAATAGACAGACAAACATAGGATGTTCTAGATGTTGCCTGTCCCTACAACAGACAGACAGACATAGGATGTTCTAGATGTTGCCTGTCCGTACAATAGACAGACAAACATAGGATGTTCTGGATGTTGCTTTTCCGTACAATAGACAGACAAACATAGGATGTTCTAGATGTTGCCTGTCCCTACAACAGACAGACATAGGATGTTCTAGATGTTGCCTGTCCCTACAATAGACAGACAAACATAGGATGTTCTAGATGTTGCCTGTCCCTACAATAGACAGACAAACATAGGATGTTCTAGATGTTGCCTGTCCCTACAATAGACAGACAAACATAGGATGTTCTAGATGTTGCCTGTCCCTACAACAGACAGACAAACATAGGATGTTCTAGATGTTGCCTGTCCCTACAATAGACAAATCAAATCAAATCAAATCAAATGAACTTTATTAGGGTTACAAATTGGGCGCGTAGGCCCGTCTTACATTCGGCCCTTCCAATCACTCGTCTTTCGTTTATCAAGAGCATTATACATTTACATAGGAAGAAAAATAAACATTGTGAAATGAATGTTGTAAACATAAACAAGGCTAATTAACATGTTATGAAGCCCATCTCCCACCTATCCATACATCACCCCACCCACACAACACAACCACCTACCCACACACACGCGCAACAAGGGACACATACACACCCCCACCTACCGACACACACGCACACCAAGGGACACATACATACCCCACCAACCGACCCATCCCCCTCCCGCACATCCCCCACCCACACACACTGCCCTCACCTGATCCCCCAACCAAAACACACTCGCCACCCACAAACATTCCCCCACCAACCCACACATCCCACGCCCATCCACATCCTACCCCACACATCCTCTCCCCACCCACACCTCAAACCACCCATCCCCCAGCGACATCTCCATCGACAACATATTCCCCACCCACACACACACAATCCCCCACCAACCCACACATCGCACATCCACTCACACATCTCCAAACCATACACACACATCCCCACCAACTGACATGTCCCTACCCCCCCCCCCCCCACACACACACACATCTCCCTAACCACCCATACATCCCCAATCCACTCACACACACCCCACCACCCACACATACAACTTCCACCCACCCACACATGCCGTAACCTAATCCCCCACCACACAATCCCCACCCGCACATCACATACACCCCCTACCACGCACTATTCCCAACCCACGCACCACACACACATATCCCTCACCAACACATCCCCACTTACACACCACACATATATCCCCCACCCAGATACCACACAATATTCCCACCCACACCCACACAGATACCCTTACCCATCCACCCCACATACCCCCACTCACACACCACAAAAATCCCCCACCCACACACACATACCTCACCCACACAATATCACCAACCAACACACCACATACCTCTCCCCACCCACACACGCATTCCCTACCCGTCCACCAACACACACTCACTCACGCATACATCCTCCACTACGCACCCACACACCCCCACCCACCCACTCCCAACCAAACATCTTTCGATCACAATACCCCTACCCCCACACACATCCTCCACCCACTCACACATCCCACCCCGACACATACAACTCCCTCACCCACCTACACATCCCTAAGCCACTCACACACCCCCACCCACACATTCCCCATCCACATACACACATCTCCCACCCACACTCCCCCACATACTTCCCCCAACCACCACAATCCCCTGCTCACCCACACATATACCCCACCCATACGCACATTCCCCACACCCATCACACACATCCCCCACACCACACACTATCCTCCACCCATACCACCACAAACATACCCTCCACCCACACATCATTCACACATCCCCCACCAACACACCGCACACATATCTCAAACCCACACACCATACACTTCTCCCCATCCGCCCTTCCATCCCAAATCCACCCAACACAACCCCCTACCCACACAACCCCGCCTCCCACACATACTTCCTCAAACCATCCACACATCTCCACCCACATAAACACACATCCCCTGCATCCGTCCCATACACATATCCTCCACCCATACACACATCCCCCACACCCATTCCAACACCCCTACTTTCACCCCCACACATCCATCCACACATCCCACCAACACCCACAAATACCACTGCCCACCAAAACCCACACACCCCAACCCATCCATATGCATACCCCCACCCACACCCCCCACCCACACATATCCCCACACTCACACACATCCTCCACATACACTCACACTTCCTCACATCTAGACACATACAAAATGTCTCACGTTAGTATTGAAACTAGTATGAACAAACTCCCACACTTTACTCACACACATACACTGACACTTGTCATGAGCAGTCTCATAAAAATGTTAAACATGGAGAAAAATGTGTACATAAAATGTATGCGACGTAAAAATAGTGATGCTCTCTCTTTCTCTCTCTCTCTCTCTCTCTCTCTCTCTCTCTCTCTCTCTCTCTCTCTCTCTCTCTCTCTCTCTCTCTCACACACACACTCACTCTCACACATTCACTCTTCCTCGCATTCATTCACTCTCACGCATTCACTCTCCCGCTCATTCACTCTCACGCTCACTCATTCACTCTCCCGCTCATTCATTCACTCTCCCGCTCACTCATTCACTCTCACGCTCACTCGTTCTGTCTCTCATTCACACTCACTGACTCACTCACTCAAATTACAGTAATGAACATGAGTTTATATTATGCATGATAAAATCAAATGGTATTTAACTGATAATATGACAGATGAGAATACACAAACATATGGATTCGCGTGTTACATAACATGCGTGTTACATGACATGCATCTGCTCAGCTCTCTCTCTCTCTCTCTCTCTCTCTCTCTCTCTCTCTCTCTCTCTCTCTCTCTCTCTCTCTCTCTCTCTCTCTCTGTATTCAAGACAGACAAACATAGGATGTTCTAGATGTTGCCTGTCCCTACAATAGACAGACAAACATAGGATGTTCTAGATGTTGCCTGTCCCTACAACAGACAGACAAACATAGGATGTTCTAGATGTTGCCTGTCCCTACAATAGACAGACATAGGATGTTCTAGATGTTGCCTGTCCCTACAACAGACAGACAAACATAGGATGTTCTAGATGTTGCCTGTCCCTACAATAGACAGACAAACATAGGATGTTCTAGATGTTGCCTGTCCCTACAATAGACAGACAAACATAGGATGTTCTAGATGTTGCCTGCCCCTACAACAGACAGACAAACATAGGATGTTCTAGATGTTGCCAGTACCTACAATAGACAGACAAGCATAGGATGTTCTAGATGTTGCCTGTCCCTACAACAGACAGACAGACATAGGATGTTCTAGATGTTGCCAGTCCCTACAGTAGACAGACAAACATAGGATGTTCTAGATGTTGCCTGTCCCTACAATAGACAGACAAACATAGGATGTTCTAGATGTTGCCTGTCCCTACAATAGACAGACAAACATAGGATGTTCTAGATGTTGCCTGTCCCTACAACAGACAGACATAGGATGTTCTAAATGTTGCCTGTCCCTACAATAGACAGACAAACATAGGATGTTCTAGATGTTGCCTGTCCCTACAATAGACAGACAGACATAGGATGTTCTAGATGTTGCCTGTCCCTACAATAGACAGGCAGACATAGGATGTTCTAGATGTTGCCTGTCCCTACAATAGACAGACAGACATAGGATGTTCTAGATGTTGATTGTCCCTACAATAGACAGACAAACATAGGATGTTCTAGATGTTGCCTGTCCCTAAAATAGACAGACAGACATAGGGTGTTCTAGATGTTGCCTGTCCCTACAATAGACAGACAAACGTAGGATGTTCTAGATGTTGCCAGCCCCTACAATAGACAGACAGACATAGGATGTTCTAGATGTTGCCTGTCCCTACAATAGACAATACAGACATAGGATGTTCTAGATGTTGCCTATCCCTACAATAGACAGACAGACATAGGATGTTCTAGATGTTGCCTGTCCCTACAATAGACAGACAAACATAGGATGTTCTAGATGTTGCCTGTCCTTACAATAGACAGACAAACATAGGATGTTCTAGATGTTGCCTGTCCCTACAACAGACAGACAAACATAGGATGTTCTAGATGTTGCCTGTCCCTACAACAGACAGACAGACATAGGATGTTCTAGATGTTGCCTGTCCCTACAATAAACAGACAAACATAGGATGTCCTAGATGTTGCCTGTCCCTACAATAGACAGACAAACATAGGATGTTCTAGATGTTGCCTGTCCCTACAGTAGACAGACAAACATAGGATGTTCTAGATGTTGCCTGTCCCCACAATAAACAGACAAACGTAGGATGTTCTAGATGTTGCCTGTCCCTACAGTAGACAGACAAACATAGGATGTTCTAGATGTTGCCTGTCCCTACAGTAGACAGACAAAAATAGGATGTTCTAGATTTTGCCTGTCCCTACAATAGACAGACAAACATAGGATGTTCTAGATGTTGCCTTCCCTACAACAGACAGACAAACATAGGATGTTCTAGATGTTGCCTGTCCCTACAACAGACAGACAGACATAGGATGTTCTAGATGTTGCCTGTCCCTACAACAGACAGACAAACATAGGATGTTCTAGATGTTGCCTGTCCCTACAACAGACAGACAAACATAGGATGTTCTAGATGTTGCCTGTCCCTACAACAGACAGACAAACATAGGATGTTCTAGATGTTGAATGTCCCTACAACAGACAGACAGACATAGGATGTTCTAGATGTTGCCTGCCCCTACAATAGACAGACAAACATAGGATGTTCTAGATGTTGCCTGACCCTACAACAGACAGACAAACATAGTATGTTCTAGATGTTGCCTGTCCCTACAACAGACAGACAGACATAGGATGGTCTAGATGTTGCCTGCCCCTACAATAGACAGACAAACATAGGATGTTCTAGATGTTGCCTGCCCCTACAATAGACAGACAAACATAGGATGTTCTAGATGTTGCCTGTCCCCTACAACTAGACAGACAAACATAGGATGTTCTAGATGTTGCCTGTCCCTACAACTAGACAGACAAACATAGGATGTTCTAGATGTTGCCTGTCCCTACAATAGACAGACAAACATAGGATGTTCTAGATGTTGCCTGTCCCCTACAATAGACAGACAAACATAGGATGTTCTAGATGTTGCCTGTCCCCTACAATAGACAGACAAACATAGGATGTTCTAGATGTTGCCTGTCCCCTACAATAGACAGACAAACATAGGATGTTCTAGATGTTGCCTGTCCCTACAATAGACAGACAAACATAGGATGTTCTAGATGTTGCCTGTCCCTACATTAGACAGACAAACATAGGATGTTCTAGATGTTGCCTGTCCCTACAATAGACAGACAAACATAGGATGTTCTAGATGTTGCCTGCCCCTACAATAGACAGACAAGCATAGGATGTTCTCGATGTTGCCAGCCCCTACAATAGACAGACAAACATAGGATGTTCTAGATGTTGCCTGTCCCTACAATAGACAGACAAACATAGGATGTTCTAGATGTTGCTGTCCCTACAATAGACAGACATAGGATGTTCTAGATGTTGCCTGCCCCTACAATAGACAGACAAACATAGGATGTTCTAGATGTTGCCTGCCCCTACAATAGACAGACAAACATAGGATGTTCTAGATGTTGCCTGTCCCTACAATAGACAGACAAACATAGGATGTTCTAGATGTTGCCTGTCCCTACAATAGACAGACAAACATAGGATGTTCTAGATGTTGCCTGTCCCTACAATAGACAGACAAACATAGGATGTTCTAGATGTTGCCTGTCCCTACAATAAACAGACAAACATAGGATGTTCTAGATGTTGCCTGTCCCTACAATAGACAGACAAACATAGGATGTTCTAGATGTTGCCTGCCCCTACAATAGACAGACAAACATAGGATGTTCTAGATGTTGCCTGTCCCTACAATAAACAGACAAACATAGGATGTTCTAGATGTTGCCTGTCCCTACAGTAGACAGACAAACATAGGATGTTCTAGATGTTGCCTGCCCCTACAATAGACAGACAAACATAGGATGTTCTAGATGTTGCCTGCCCCTACAATAGACAGACAAACATAGGATGTTCTAGATTTTGCCTGTCCCTACAGTAGACAGACAAACATAGGATGTTCTAGATGTTGCCTGTCCCTACAATAGACAGACAAACATAGGATGTTCTACCAACGTGATCTACAAGACATTATCTTCATAAACAATTCTAGGCCATGCCAATTTGTTCGTTCTTAAACACACAGACTGTGGCGGGCATGGCGCTAGCGAGGCAGACTATATCTAAGTGAGTAAGTCGGAGACTGGCTACACCAGTCTCTATGATGAGACCGATTATATGAACACCATGAGTAAGCAACCTATAATGAGACCGACTATATGAACACCATGAGTAAGCAACCTATAATGAGACCGATTATATGAACACCATGAGTAAGCAACCTATAATGAGACCGACTATATGAACACCATGAGTAAGCAACCTATAATGAGACCGATTATATGAACACCATGAGTAAGCAACCTATAATGAGACTGATTATATGAACACCATGAGTAAGCAACCTATAATGAGACCGACTATATGAACACCATGAGTAAGCAACCTATAATGAGACCGATTATATGAACACCATGAGAAAGCAACCTATAATGAGATCGACTATATGAACCCTGAACACCATGAGTAAGCTACTTACAATGAGACCGACTATATGAACACCATAAGTAAGCAACCTATAATGAGACCGACTATATGAACACCATGAGTAAGCAACCTATAATGAGACCGACTATATGAACACATGAACACCATAAGTAAGCAACCTATAATGAGACCGACTATATGAACACATGAACACCATGAGTAAGCAACCTATAATGAGACCGACTATATGAACACATGAACACAATGAGTAAGCAACCTATAATGAGACCGACTATATGAACACATGAACACCATGAGTAAGCAACCTATAATGAGACCGACTATATGAACACCATGAGTAAGCAACCTATAGTGACACCGACAATATGAACACCATGAGTAAGCAACCTATAATGAGACCGACTATATGAACACCATGAGTAAGCAACCTATAATGAGACCGACTATATGAACACCATGAGTAAGCAACCTATAATGAGACCGACTATATGAACACCATGAGTAAGCAACCTATAATGAGACCGACTATATGATTACCATGAGTAAGCAACCTATAATGAGACCGACTATATGACCAGCATGAGTAAGCAACCTATAATGAGACCGATTATATGAACACCATGAGTAAGCAACCTATAATGAGACCGACTATATAAACACCATGAGTAAGCAACCTATAATGAGACCGATTATATGAACACCATGAGTAAGCAACCTATAATGAGACCGACTATATGAACACCATGAGTAAGCAACCTATAATGAGACCGATTATATGAACACCATGAGTAAGCAACCTATAATGAGACCGGTTATATGAACACCATGAGTAAGCAACCTATAATGAGACCGATTATATGAACACCATGAGTAAGCAACCTATAATGAGACCGACTATATGAATACGTGAACACCATGAGTAAGCATCTTATAATGAGATCGACTATATGAACCCTGAACACCATGAGTAAGCTTCTTACAATGAGACCGACTATATGAACACCATAAGTAAGCAACCTATAATGAGACCGACTATATGAACACCATGAGTAAGCAACTTATAATGAGACCGACTATATGAACACATGAACACCATAAGTAAGCAACCTATAATGAGACCGACTATATGAACACATGAACACCATGAGTAAGCAACCTATAATGAGACCGACTATATGAACACATGAACACCATGAGTAAGCAACCTATAATGAGACCGACTATATGAACACCATGAGTAAGCAATCTATAATGAGACCGACTATATGAACACCATGAGTAAGCAACCTATAATGAGACCGACTATATGAACACCATAAGTAAGCAACCTATAATGAGACCGACTATATGAACACATGAACACCATGAGTAAGCAACCTATAATGAGACCGACTATATGAACACATGAACACCATGAGTAAGCAACCTATAATGAGACCGACTATATGAACACATGAACACCATGAGTAAGCAACCTATAGTGACACCGACAATATGAACACCATGAGTAAGCAACCTATAATGAGACCGACTATATGAACACCATGAGTAAGCAACCTATAATGAGACCGACTATATGAACACCATGAGTAAGCAACCTATAATGAGACCGACTATATGAACACCATGAGTAAGCAACCTATAATAAGACCGACTATATGAACACCATGAGTAAGCAACCTATAATGAGACCGACTATATGAACACCATGAGTAAGCAACCTATAATGAGACCGATTATATGAACACCATGAGTAAGCAACCTATAATGAGACCGACTATATGAACACCATGAGTAAGCAACCTATAATGAGACCGATTATATGAACACCATGAGTAAGCAACCTATAATGAGACCGACTATATGAACACCATGAGTAAGCAACCTATAATGAGACCGATTATATGAACACCATGAGTAAGCAACCTATAATGAGACCGACTATATGAATACGTGAACACCATGAGTAAGCAACTTATAATGAGATCGACTATATGAACACATGAACATCATGAGTAAGCTACTTACAATGAGACCGACTATATGAACACCATAAGTAAGCAACCTATAATGAGACCGACTATATGAACACCATGAGTAAGCAACCTATAATGAGACCGACTATATGAACACATGAACACCATAAGTAAGCAACCTATAATGAGACCGACTATATTAACACATGAACACCATGAGTAAGCAACCTATAATGAGACCGACTATATGAACACATGAACACCATGAGTAAGCAACCTATAATGAGACTGACTATATGAACACATGAACACCATGAGTAAGCAACCTATAATGAGACCGACTATATGAACACCATGAGTAAGCAACCTATAATGAGACCGACTATATGAACACCATGAGTAAGCAACCTATAATGAGACCGATTATATGAACACCATGAGTAAGCAACCTATAATGAGACCGACTATATGAACACCATGAGTAAGCAACCTATAATGAGACCGATTATATGAACACCATGAGTAAGCAACCTATAATGAGACCGACTATATGAATACGTGAACACCATGAGTAAGCAACTTATAATGAGATCGACTATATGAACACATGAACATCATGAGTAAGCTACTTACAATGAGACCGACTATATGAACACCATAAGTAAGCAACCTATAATGAGACCGACTATATGAACACCATGAGTAAGCAACCTATAATGAGACCGACTATATGAACACATGAACACCATAAGTAAGCAACCTATAATGAGACCGACTATATTAACACATGAACACCATGAGTAAGCAACCTATAATGAGACCGACTATATGAACACATGAACACCATGAGTAAGCAACCTATAATGAGACCGACTATATGAACACATGATCACCATGAGTAAGCAACCTATAATGAGACCGACTATATGAACACCATTAGTAAGCAACCTATAGTGACACCGACAATATGAACACCATGAGTAAGCAACCTATAATGAGACCGACTATATGAACACCATGAGTAAGCAACCTATAAGAGACCGACTATATGAACACCATGAGTAAGCAACCTATAATGAGACCGACTATATGAACACCATGAGTAAGCAACCTATAATGAGACCGACTATATGAACACCATGAGTAAGCAACCTATAATGAGACCGACTATATGAACACCATGAGTAAGCAACCTATAATGAGACCGACTATATGAACATATGAACAGTATAAGTAAGCAACCTATAATGAGACCGACTATATGAATACATGAACAGTATGAGCAAACAACCTATAATGAGACCGACTATATGAACACATGAACACCATGAGTAAGCAACCTATAATGAGACCGACTATATGAACACCATGAGTAAGCAACCTATAATGAGACCGACTATATGAACACATGAACACCATGAGTAAGCAATCTATAGTGAGACCGACTATATGAACACCATGAGTAAGCAACCTATAATGAGACCGACTATATAAACACCATGAGTAAGCAACCTATACTGAGACCGACTATATGAACACCATGAGTAAGCAATCTATAATGAGACCGACTATATGAACACCATGAGTAAGCAACCTATAATGAGACCGACTATATGAACACCATGAGTAAGCAACCTATAATGAGACCGACTATATGAACACATGAACACCATAAGTAAGCAACCTATTAATGAGACCGACTATATGAACACATGAACACCATGAGTAAGCAACCTATAATGAGACCGACTATATGAACACATGAACACCAATGAGTAAGGCAACCTATAATGAGAACGACTATATGAACACCATGAGTAAGCAATCTATAATGAGACCGACTATATGAACACCATAGAGTAAGCAACCTATAATGAGAACCGACTATATGAACACCATGAATAAGCAACCTATAATGAGACCGACTATATGAACACCATGAGTAAGCAACCTATAATGAGACCGACTATATGAACACCATGAGTAAGCAACCTATAATGAGACCGACTATATGAACACCATGAGTAAGCAAACCTATAATGAGACCGACTATATGAACACCATGAGTAAGCAACCTATAATGAGACCGACTATATGAACACCATGAGTAAGCAACCTATAATGAGACCGACTATATGAACACCATGAGTAAGCAACCTATAATGAGACCGACTATATGAACACCATGAGTAAGCAACCTATAATGAGACCGACTATATGAACACCATGAGTAAGCAACCTATAATGAGACCGACTATATGAACACCATGAGTAAGCAACCTATAATGAGACCGACTATATGAACCCCATGAGTAAGCAATCTATAATGAGACCGACTATATGAACACCATGAGTAAGCAACCTATAATGAGACTGACTATATGAACACCATGAGTAAGCAACCTATAATGAGACCGACTATATGAACACCATGAGTAAGCAAAACAGAAAGCAAGTAGTATCACACAATAAAGTTTTATCTCAAGCCATTACCATTAATATTGGAGTACCTCAGGGGTCTATTCTTGGCCCTCTATTATTTGCCATTTATATAAATGATCTCCCATTAAATCTGTCGTCGTCCTGCGATCTATTTGCTGATGACTGCACAGTATATACGAACGCTGTTGATCGTAATGTGCTAGAATTATCCTTGCAACAGGAAATAAATAGTGTAGTTAACTGGAGTCATGCAAACCGCATGCAAATTAACATTACTAAAACAAAGTCTATGTTAATAGGAACCAGGCAAAGACTTCACACTCTAAACTCGCAGAGAACTCTTCAGCTGCACATTGGCAGCACGCCTGTAGAAAGTGTCACCGAGCACAAGACACTAGGTGTTATCATAGATCAAAATCTAAATTTTAACTCACATGTTCATGCTCTAGTTAAAAAAATAGCCAAAAAGTATACCAACTTGCCAAAATTAAAAATTTCCTTGACGAAAACACAAGAAAGATATTCTATACTTCTCATATACAAACACATATTGATTACTGCTCCACAGTCTGGGATGGATGCTCCAAACCAATAACAAAACGCCTATATTCACTCCAGAACAAGGGCAGTGCGTTTAATTAATGGTGAAAAGCTTACCGACAATTCTAACCTATATAAACGTCTCCGGTTACTGCCACTCCACAAGCGCCTGCTTTTTAATAAGACCAAACTAATTCACAAAATCCTATTTCAAAATGCTCCAAGCTACCTTTGGCCATTGTTTAAATATAACGCTAGACATAGCGAACGACTAAATATACTTCATGTCCCTAAACCTAGGATAGACTTATATAAAACAAGCTTAGCATACTCTGCCGCTCAGTTGTGGAACAATCTTCCACAAGAAATCAAAGACACCACCAATCATGATTCATACATTCGCAACCTGTTTGAACACTACCTTAGTACAGACTACATTCCCCCATAACAAATAACACAAAAAAGACAATAATGGTAACTTATCTCAAACGACAACTAGCCAAAAAGCATTCCCTTATGTATGGCACGTTACACCCTCCTTAGGTATTTATAATGCCCATGTTAAACACTGCCTCAGTGAGTCATTTGTTATTGATTATTTTTCATGCGTTTTAATGTTCTTTTGTTGTCAAAAGTTGCTTCATAAGTGATGTTGAATGAAAGAATGTATGAGAGGAAATAGAGAAGAAGGGCAGAATGTCAGACGGGCCTGCGTGCCCAATTCTTACCCCTTTGAAAATAAAGACTTATTATTATTATTAACCTATAATGAGACCGACTATATGAACACCATGAGTAAGCAATCTATAATGAGACCGACTATATGAACACCATGAGTAAGCAACCTATAATGAGACCGACTATATGAACACCATGAGTAAGCAACCTATAATGAGACCGACTATATGAACACCATGAGTAAGCAACCTATAATGAGACCGACTATATGAACACCATGAGTAAGCAACCTATAATGAGACCGACTATATGAACACCATGAGTAAGCAACCTATAATGAGACCGACTATATGAACACCATGAGTAAGCAACCTATAATGAGACCGACTATATGAACGCCATGAGTAAGCAACCTATAATGAGACCGACTATATGAACACATGAACACCATAAGTAAGCAACCTATAATGAGACCGACTATATGAACACATGAACACCATGAGTAAGCAACCTATAATGAGACCGACTATATGAACACCATGAGTAAGCAACCTATAATGAGACCGACTATATGAACACCATGAGTAAGCAACCTATAATGAGACCGACTATATGAACACCATGAGTAAGCAACCTATAATGAGACCGACTATATGAACACATGAACACCATGAGTACGCAACCTATAATGACACCGACTATATGAATACATGAACAGTATGAGTTAGCAACCTATAATGAGACCGACTATATGAATACATGAACAGTATGAGTAAGCAACCTATAATGAGACAGACTATATGAACACATGAACAGTATGAGTAAGCAACCTATAATGAGACCGACTATATGAATACATGAACAGTATGAGTAAGCAACCTATAATGAGACCGACTATATGAACACATGAACACCATAAGTAAGCAACCTATAATGAGACCGACCATATGAACACCATGAGTAAGCAACCTATAATTAGACCGACTATATGAACACATGTACACCATGAGTAAGCAACCTATAATTAGACCGACTATATGAACACATGAACAGTATGAGTAAGCAACCTATAATGAGACCGACTATATGAACACATGAACAGTATGAGTAAGCAAGCTATAATGAGACCGACTATATGAACACATGAACACCATGAGTAAGCAACCTATAATGAGACCGACTATATGAACACATGAACACCATGAGTAAGCAACCTATAATGAGACCGACTATATGAATACATGAACAGTATGAGTAAGCAACCTATAATGAGACCGACTATATGAACACATGAACACCATGAGTAAGCAACCTATAATGAGACCGACTATATGAACACATGAACACCATGAGTAAGCAACCTATAATGAGACCGACTATATGAACACATGAACACCATGAGTAAGCAACCTATAATGAGACCGACTATATGAACACATGAACACCATGAGTAAGCAACCTATAATGAGACCGACCATATGAACACCATGAGTAAGCAACCTATAATTAGACCGACTATATGAACACATGAACACCATGAGTAAGCAACCTATAATGAGACCGACTATATGAACACCATGAGTAAGCAACCTATAATGAGACCGACTATATGAACACAGAATACCATGGACAGACAGAAAAACCAATGGCCAAGTACTACAGGAGACAAATGAAAATCGTAAATTGCTTAGAGAAATTAGACGTAGACAGTCAACATTTTTTGGACATGTTATGAAAAGAAATGGATTGGAGAACTTGGTGACAACTGGCAAGATCGAGGGGAACAGACAAAGAGGAAGACCGAGAGGAAAATACCTGGATGGCTTGGCCACATGGCATGGACGAAACAGGAACACTGAGCTGATCCACGACGCTGGTAATCGAGTGAAATGGCGAGTCATGACCGCCCACGCTTTCCGGCATGGCACAGGATTGATTGAGAAATGGCAATATCTCAAATTAGATCACACAAAATAAAAATTTAACTAGGAGATTTTAAAGTAAATATAGGAAAGAGGAAAAATGTAGGATGTAGTGGTGAATTATGGTTTACGTACAAGACATGAAAGAGTAGAGAAACTAACAGAATGGGCAAATATAAATGGCATGATAATTGGAAACACCTGGCTTAAACACCATAAACGGCGACTTTACACACGAGAAGCCCTGATACGAAAATACTCAAAGAAATGGACTGCATACTTAGCAATAAAACATTTAGGAATCCGTTAGTTAATGTTAAGACAATGCCTGGTGCTGACTGTCATAGTGAGAAATACCAGTCAGATTGAAGAGAGAGGGAAAATGTGGTTAAGAATGTGAGACATTATAGAGATGTCCTGTACGCAGATAAAGAAATTCAAGAACAATACAGAATGACTGTAAAAAAAAAAAAAATAGGTACAGTGCAATAGCTAAAATGCAGATTATAAATGAACAATGGGAAACTTTAAGGTACTCCATTCATCAAACAAGCAAAGATATTTTACCGGAGAGAAGCCATAAAGCTAAGAAAAACATGGATGACTGAAGAAATCTTAAAGTTGATGAACAAAACATAATAAAAATGACGAACAAGAATATGCTAAGATAAAGAAATAAAAGATACATGTGCGAAGGCAAGAGACAGTTGGTTAAACGAGCACTGCAAGAAAATTTAATCAAATTATATTAAAGATACACAAAATATGCATTTAAAAATCAGTGAGCTCAAGGGGGGAAAATTACGAGTAAACGTGGTGTTTGAAATCAAAAACAGGAAAGATATTGTTGAAGGAAGGTGCTTTAATGAATTGGTGGAATTACAATTATATGATGAAGAAAGGGAAGAATTAACAGACGAAAGTAACTTAGAAAATCCACCTGTTCTAAACGAAGAAGTCTCTGACGCTATGAAACACGTGTATAAAGGAAAAAACAGCCGGGCCAGACGGAATCACGATAAAAGATTTAATAGTACTGGGTGAACTTTAAGTAGAAATATTAACCAAAATGTTGAATGATGTTACAACAGTGGATATTTACCAAGTGATATGCTGAAATCTGTATTTATAGCCATACCAAAAAGATCAGGAGCAATTGAATACGATATGTTTTGTACAGCTAACCTCCAGAACCATGTCACTATGCTTCTACTCAGAATTATAATGAAAAGAACAACAAAGAAAATAAAAATTCATGAAAAACAGTATGGATTTGCCGATGAAAAATGTACAAACAATGCAATATACACATTACGAACACAATAGTAAGATCAATAGAGAGACAGAAACAATATATATTTGTGCCTCATATATTGTACAAACAATAGAGGGTACAAACAATGCACTATATTTATTATCATCACTAATAGAAAGGTCAATAGAGACACAGAAAGACATATATTAGTGCTTCATAGATTATATTAAGGCGTTTGATAAGGTAAACCATGATGAACTGATTAAAATATTGGAAGATATCAACATTGATGGGAAAGATTTAAGAATAATAAACAATATTTACTGGAACCAAGTAGCAGCAATAAAATGAGAAATAAAGAGGGTAGCTACGGACAGATAAAGCTAGGAGTACGACAGGGATGTGTCTTGTCACCGGATCTCTTCTCCCTCTATAGCGAAGCAATAATGAAAGAGATCAAAGAGAAGCCAGGAATACTAATATATAAATAATATACGCTATGCAGATGACAAAGTATTGGTGGCGGATAATTCAACAGACCTGCAACAATTGTTGGACACTAGTAACAGAGAGTGCAAGGAAAGGACTCTCCCTGAATATCAAGAAAACAGTAACAATCAAAGAAAATGATGACATCAAAATGTGACATAGAAATAGAAGGAAAAATTCTTAACCAAGTGGATAATTTTAAATACCTACGGGCATTTATAACATCAGGTGGAAGATGTACAACAGAGATTAAAAGCAGAATCGCATCTCATCATGTTCCTCTTGTACCTTGCGGTGTCGAGGTGAAGTATAAGCAGCGGGAAAGTGCCCGCTTATGGGCTTTATCTATCGATATTATCGACTCTATTATTCCCTGCGTCCATCGTTTACGTGGTCGGCCTATTCCTCTGCTTCCCTCTGGTCTGCATATCATTGCTCGTTGTCGTATACTGTTAGTTGGTAACCTACTTGCTGCTATAACCCCCACTTTAGTCCTGATTTCTTCATTTCTGATCTTATCTATTCTTGATACATTGAGTATTCTTCTCAGGAACCTCATTTCTGTTGTTCTGATTTTTCTTTTCTCTTTTTCTGTCATTGTCCAGGTTTGGCATTGGTAACATAGAGTTGGTAGGAGATTGTGTTGAAAGTGCTTTCTTAGTAGTTATTGATACATGTTTGTATTTTAGTATTGGTGCCATTTGTCCATTGAGTTGGTTTGCCCTATTGCATCTATTTTCGATCTCGTCTTCTGATTTGCCATTTGATGATATTATACTTCCTAGGTACTTGAAACTCTTTACTTGTTTCAAGGGATGTTCGTTTAAGTGAATCGTTGTTGCTTTTTCTTCTTTAGTTACAGTCATTACTTCTGTTTTACTTGTGCTAATTTTCATGTTATACTCCTACAGAGAATAGGGCAGGCAAAAGCCGCCGCATTTCAGAAAATGAAGAGTATCTTATGCAATAAGTCACTATCCGTGAATGTAAGAAAGAGAGTGGTGAAGTGCCTTACAGAACCTGTTTTGCTGTATGGCAGTGAATCCTGGAGTGTAAATGAACAAACACTCACGCAATACCAGCAAACCCACACAAACACTCACACAAACCCACACAAACACTCACACAAACCCACACAAACACTCACACAAACCCACACAAACACTCACACAAACCCACACAAACACTCACAAAAACCCACACAAACACTCACACAAACACTCACACAAACACTCACACAAACCCACACAAACCCACACAAACACTCACACAAACCCACACAAACACTCACACAAACACTCACACAAACACTCACACAAACACTCACACAAACCCACACAAACACTCACACAAACACTCACACAAACCCACACAAACCCACACAAACATTCACATAAACCCACACAAACACTCACACAAACCCACACAAACACTCACACAAACCCACACAAACACTCACACAAACCCACACAAACACTCACACAAACCCACACAAACACTCACACAAACCCACAAAAACACTCACACAAACCCACACAAACACTCACACAAACCCACACAAACACTCACATAAACCCACACAAACACTCACACTAACCAACACAAACACTCACACAAACCCACACAAACACTCACACAAACCCACACAAACACTCACAGTGTTAAAACCTGGTGATGTGAATAGAAAAGGCCTCATATTCATTAAAGGTCCGATTTTGTCTGAAGTTTTCAGCTATCATATGTTCATACGTAGTCATGTTTTAGCACATGTTCACACGTAGGCATGATTTAGCACATGTTTACACGTAGTCAAGTTTTAACACATGTTCACACGAAGGCATGATTTAGCACATGTTCACACGTAGGCATGATTTAGCACATGTTCACACGTAGGCATGATTTAGCACAAGTTCACACGTAGTCAAGTTTTAACACATGTTCACACGAAGGCATGATTTAGCACATGTTCACACGTAGGCATGATTTAGCACATGTTCACACGTAGGCATGATTTAGTACATGTTCACACGTAGGCATGATTTAGCACATGTTCACACGTAGTCAAGTTTTAACACATGTTCACACGAAGGCATGATTTAGCACATGTTCACACGTAGGCATGATTTAGCACATGTTCACACGTAGGCATGATTTAGCACATGTTCACAGGTAGGCATGATTTAGCACATGTTCACACGTAGTCATGTTTTAACACATGTTCATACGTAGTCATGTTTTAGCACATGTTTACACTTAGGCATGATTTAGCACATGTTCACACGTAGTCAAGTTTTAACACATGTTCACACGAAGGCATGATTTAGCACATGTTCACACGTAGGCATGATTTAGTACATGTTCACACGTAGTCATGTTTTAACACATGTTCACACGTAGGCATGTTTTAACTCATGTTCACACGTAGGCATGTGTAGCACATGTTCACAAGTAAGCATGTTTTAACTCATGTTCACACGTAGGCATGTTTTAACACATGTTCACACGTAGGCATGTGTAGCACATGTTCACACGTAGGCATGTTTTAACTCATGTTCACACATAGGCATGAGTATCACATGTTCACACGTAGGCATGTTTTAACTCATGTTCACACGTAGGCATGTGTAGCACATGTTCACACGTAGGCATGTTTTAACTCATGTTCACACGTAGTCATGTTTTAGCACATGTTCACACGTAGGCATGTTTTGTCACATTGCCGAATTTTCTCACGTAGTCAAGAAGTTATCACGTAGTCATCTATTGTAACAAACATACACACACACACATATGCACGCGCACGCGCGCATACACACACATGTTGTTTTTCGTCCATCAAGAATGATGATGACCATTCATTTCATCCAGTGGGGTTGAAAGTAAGTAGCCGTGAGTTCTAAGATGGCTGATAAGGCCTATTTTGGCTCGAAATGTTCTTTGACAATGCAGGCAAAAAATGCTTGACGTTTCTGGAGGAGGATTTCCTGCAGTGATTTTTCTGTCCAGCCTTTTCTTCACAGCTCTTGCAGTCCTGGTTGCCTCACACATGACTGTACCCTTGCGTAATGATGCACGCCACGAATTTCAGTCTCTGGCTGCAGTCTCCCAGATGTCAAGGTGAATTCCAAAAGCTTTCAGTGAGATTTTCAGAGTGTCCTTAAAGCGGTTCCTCTGGCCACCTTGGGAGCTTTTACCACACACACATACATACATATAGACACACACATACATACACACATCATACACACACATACATACACACATACACACATACATACGTACCCAGACAGACAGACAGACAGACAGACAGACAGACAGACGGACGGACGGACGGACGGACGGGCGGACGGGCGGGCGGGCGGGCAGGCAGGCAGGCAGGCAGGCAGAAATATCCATGTGAGCTACAAGTAAGAGATCAGTGTTGTAAAAGAATGAATAATTGTAATAAGCCAGCTAGATAACATGCTGGCTGATGACTGCAGGGAAAGCTAGCCACACGATGATCCAATTAAAAGGGACAGCGAAAAGCTACTGAATCCCAGAACAAACAAACTGAAGATGGAGACAGACACCAACTGGAGTAGAAAGTGGACATCTTGAAATATCCGCCGTCACTCTAGGACCACTCAAGTTGTCACTCCTCCAGACTCACAGAAACTGGCAGTTACGCGCATTCAAATACTCCTCTCTAGCATCGATCATTATAAATGTATGAAACTTGTGTGTGATTATATACTCTAGCTCTAACATCAATCATTATAAATGTGTAATTATATGCTCTATCTGTAACATTAATCATTATAAATGTGTAATTATATGCTCAATCTGTACCATCAATCATTATAAATGTGTAATTATATACTGTGTCTGTAACATCAGTCGTTATAAATGTGTAATTACATACTGTTTCTGTAACATAAATCATTATAAATGTGTAACTATATATTTCAATATTATTAATATATTATTTAATATATTATTTAATATATTTTTAAATATTAATTATATTTGAATAACGAAGACACAAACAATAGATTGCACTATTTATTGCCTGGCATATTTCGCTGCATCTCGTCAGGTACATACTGCAGAAATCACACAATGTAAAGTAAATTAACTAGATAAATCTTCGAGCTGAAATATACACATATTCGCACAGTAATGTCGATTGCCTACCACGGTAATTTTAAGCTGACTAACATGTCTTTCTGTTTCCACAAATCTGGCTTGCGTTGATTGATCATTATTGCTTCTGCAAACTTTAACTTAACTCGCATGTGACTGTGTAATTCTACATTCCATCTGTCAGTGCTGTCAGTGACTGTAATTCTACACCCCATCTGTCAGTGCTGTCAGTGACTGTGTAATTCTATACTTCATCTGTCAGTCCTGTCAGTCACTGTGTAATTCTACACTCCATCTGTCAGTGCTGTCAGTGACTGTGTAATTCTATACTCCATTTGTCAGTGACTGTGTAATTCTACACTCCATCTGTCAGTGCTGTCTGTGACTGTGTAATTCTATACTCCATCTGTCAGTGCTGTCAGTGACTGTGTAATTCTATACTCCATCTGTCAGTGCTGTCAGTGACTGTGTAATTCTATACTCCATCTGTCAGTGCTGTCAGTGATTGTGTGATTCTATACTCCATCTGTCAGTGCTGTCAGTGACTGTGTAATTCTATACTCCATCTGTCAGTGCTGTCAGTGACTGTGTAATTCTATACTTCATCTGTCAGTCCTGTCAGTGACTGTGTAATTCTACACTCCATCTGTCAGTGCTGTCAGTGACTGTGTAATTCTATACTCCATCTGTCAGTGACTGTGTAATTCTACACTCCATCTGTCAGTGCTGTCAGTGACTGTGTAATTCTATACTCCATCTGTCCCGTGCTGTCAGTGACTGTGTAATTCTATACTCCATCTGTCAGTGACTGTGTAATTCTACAACCCATCTGTCAGTGCTGTCAGTGACTGTGTAATTCTATACTTCATCTGTCAGTCCTGTCAGTGACTGTGTAATTCTACACTCCATCTGTCAGTGCTGTCAGTGACTGTGTAATTCTTTACTCCATCTGTCAGTGACTGTGTAATTCTACACTCCATCTGTCAGTGCTGTCAGTGACTGTGTAATTCTATACTCCATCTGTCAGTGCTGTCAGTGACTGTGTAATTCTATACTCCATCTGTCAGTGCTGTCAGTGACTGTGTAATTCTATACTCCATCTGTCAGTGACTGTGTAATTCTATACTCCATCTGTCAGTGCTGTCAGTGATTGTGTAATTCTATACTCCATCTGTCAGTGCTGTCAGTGACTGTGTAATTCTATACTCCATCTGTCAGTGCTGTCAGTGACTGTGTAATTCTATACTCCATCTGTCAGTGCTGTCAGTGACTGTGTAATTCTATACTCCATCTGTCAGTGACTGTGTAATTCTATACTCCATCTGTCAGTGCTGTCAGTGATTGTGTAATTCTATACTCCATCTGTCAGTGCTGTCAGTGACTGTGTAATTCTATACTCCATCTGTCAGTGCTGTCAGTGACTGTGTAATTCTATACTCCATCTGTCAGTGCTGTCAGTGACTGTGTAATTCTATACTCCATCTGTCAGTGACTGTGTAATTCTATACTCCATCTGTCAGTGACTGTGTAATTCTATACTTCATCTGTCATGCTGTCAGTGACTGTGTAATTCTATACTCCATCTGTCAGTGCTGTCAGTGACTGTGTAATTCTATACTCCATCTGTCATGCTGTCAGTGACTGTGTAATTCTATACTCCATCTGTCATGCTGTCAGTGACTGTGTAATTCTATACTCCATCTGTCAGTGCTGTCAGTGACTGTGTAATTATATACTCCATCTGTCAGTGCTGTCAGTGACTGTGTAATTCTATACTCCATCTGTCAGTGACTGTGTAATTCTATACTTCATCTGTCAGTCCTGTCAGTGACTGTGTAATTCTATACTCCATCTGTCAGTGACTGTGTAATTCTACACTCTATCTGTCAGTGCTGTCAGTGACTGTGTAATTCTATACTTCATCTGTCAGTGACTGTGTAATTCTATACTCCGTCTGTCATGCTGTCAGTGACTGTGTAATTCTATACTCCATCTGTCAGTGACTGTGTAATTCTATACTCCATCTGTCATGCTGTCAGTGACTGTGTAATTCTATACTCCATCTGTCAGTGACTGTGTAATTCTATACTCCATCTGTCAGTGACTGTGTAATTCTATACTCCATCTGTCAGTGACTGTGTAATTCTATTCTCCATCTGTCAGTGACTGTGTAATTCTATACTCCATCTGTCAGTGACTGTGTAATTCTATACTCCATCTGTCAGTGACTGTGTAATTCTACACTCCATCTGTCAGTGACTGTGTAATTCTATACTCCATTTGTCAGTGACTGTGTAATTCTATACTCCATCTTTCAGTGCTGTCAGTGACCGTGTAATTCTATACTCCATCTGTCAGTGACTGTGTAATTCTATACTCCATCTGTCAGTGACTGTGTAATTCTATACTCCATCTGTCAGTGACTGTGTAATTCTATACTCCATCTGTCAGTGACTGTGTAATTCTATACTCCATCTGTTATGCTGTCAGTGACTGTGTAATTCTATACACCATCTGTCAGTGACTGTGTAATTCTACGCTCCATCTGTCAGTGCTGTCAGTGACTGTGTAATTCTACACTCCATCTGTCAGTGACTGTGTAATTATATACTCCATCTGTCATGCTGTCAGTGACTGTGTAATTCTATACTCCATCTGTCAGTGACTGTGTAATTCTATACTCCATCTGTCAGTGACTGTGTAATTCTATACTCCATCTGTCAGTGACTGTGTAATTCTATTCTCCATCTGTCAGTGACTGTGTAATTCTATACTCCATCTGTCAGTGACTGTGTAATTCTATACTCCATCTGTCAGTGACTGTGTAATTCTACACTCCATCTGTCAGTGACTGTGTAATTCTATACTCCATTTGTCAGTGACTGTGTAATTCTATACTCCATCTTTCAGTGCTGTCAGTGACTGTGTAATTCTATACTCCATCTGTCAGTGACTGTGTAATTCTATACTCCATCTGTCAGTGACTGTGTAATTCTATACTCCATCTGTCAGTGACTGTGTAATTCTATACTCCATCTGTCAGTGACTGTGTAATTCTATACTCCATCTGTTATGCTGTCAGTGACTGTGTAATTCTATACACCATCTGTCAGTGACTGTGTAATTCTACGCTCCATCTGTCAGTGCTGTCAGTGACTGTGTAATTCTACACTCCATCTGTCAGTGACTGTGTAATTATATACTCCATCTGTCAGTGACTGTGTAATTCTATACTTCATCTGTCAGTGCTGTCAGTGACTGTGTAATTCTACACTCCATCTGTCAGTGCTGTCAGTGACTGTGTAATTCTATACTCCATCTGTCAGTGACTGTGTAATTCTATACTCCATCTGTCAGTGACTGTGTAATTCTATACTCCATCTGTCAGTGACTGTGTAATTCTATACTCCATCTGTCAGTGACTGTGTAATTCTACACTCCATCTGTCAGTGCTGTCAGTGACTGTGTAATTCTATACTCCATCTGTCAGTGCTGTCTGGTCAAGCCGTCCGACTCGGGATCCGAAGGTTGTCGGTTCTATTCCGGGCCGCGTCCTTCGTTTCACGAGTGATTTTATCGGAGAATCCTGAGGGTCGTCGCATGAGCTACTGAGTTTGTGCTTTGTACGACGCTTTCCGCGCTGTGGAAAGAGACAGCAATATGCTATAACACCGGTGCAATGAAGTCGACCCTGTCGACTTTTAAGAGACTATGTCAGTGCTGTCGATGGCTATGTAATTCTATACTTCATCTGTCAGTGCTGTCATTGACTGTTTAAATGTATTCTCCACCTGTCGGTGCTGTCAGTGACAGTAACTATGTTACAGCTAGATAGAAAACCGTCCCAGGTCTTCTCAATGACTAGCTGTGTGAACGGTGTTGGTGGCTGGCCGGGAGGTCATGTCACTTCCAGTCAAATAGTACCACGGGTTGCCATCTCAGCTCCGTGCTCTCTCACGTTGGCCTGTAGATGTGTCTGTGTGTGGTTCCATTCCTTGAGCTCCCAATACATAGTGTGTGTTTGTGCTGGATCAACGCAAAAGCCCCGAAACGTTGATGCAGGCTGCTTGACTGTTTACTGCACATTTCCATTACCACCTTCCTGCCTTTTTCATCTTTGTAATCAAGTGTGAAATAAGAGTTTGAGGAAATCCATCAAGAATAAGAAAATAGCATTTGATGGCAAGCACGTGACCTGGGATTGAGAGAAATAGTTATTGATTGTGCTTGTTCCTGTACTGCTAGGATTATCCTGATTACTTTCCGTCCTAATCCTGGCTGAGGGCAGCTGTTTGCTGCCGCCTGGCTGGCATAAACCTTCGCTCTGATTCCAGCAATCACAACTCCGCGCTTGTCACACGTTCGTATAGATCAACATTGTGACTGTTTCCTTCACATGTCCGCGCCTGTCATATCTTCATATAGATCAACAGTGGAATTGTTTCCTTCAAATGTCCGAGAGAGAGACCATGTAGAGAGTCGAGAGAGAGACCATGTAGAGAGCCAAGAGAGAGAGGTACGATGTAGAGAGCCGAGAGAGAGAGAGAGACCATGTAGAGAGCCAAGAGAGAGAGAGGTACGATGTAGAGAGTCGAGAGAGAGAGAGAGAGAGGACGAGGTAGAGAGCCGAGAGAGAGAGAGGTACGATGTAGAGAGTCGAGAGAGAGAGAGAGAGAGAGAGAGGACGAGGTAGAGAGCCGAGAGAGAGAGAGAGGTACGATGCAGAAAGCCCAGAGATATGAATGAGGTAGAGAGCCGAGAGAGAAGGAGGTATGATGTAGAGAGTCGAGAGAGAGAGAGAGAGGTACGATGTAGAGAGTCGAGAGAGAGAGAGTGTGGGGGACGATGTAGAGAGTCGAGAGAGAGAGAGGTACGATGTAGAGAGTCGAGAGAGATAGAGAAAGGACGAGGTAGAGAGCCGAGGGAAAGATGTATAAGGTAGAGAGCCGAAAGAGAGAGGGATGAGGTAGAGAGCCAAGAGAGAGACCATGTAGAGAGTCGAGAGAGAGAGAGAGAGGTACGATGTAGAGAGCCGAGAGAGATGGATGAAGTAGAGCGCCCAGAGAGAGAGAGGGGGATGAGTTAGAGAGCCGAGAGAGAGAGGGACGAGGTAGAGTGTCGAGAGAGAGAGAGAGAGAGAGAGAGAGAGAGAAATGACGAGGTAGAGAGCCGAGAGAAAGAGGTATGAGGTAGAGAGCCGAGAGAGAGACCATGTAGAGAGCCGAGAGAGAGAGGTACGATGTAGAGAGCCGAGAGAGATGGATGAGGTAGAGAACCCAGATAGAGACAGTGACAATGTAGAGAGCCAAGAGAGAGAGAGAGAGTTGATGTAGAGAGTCGAGAGATAGAAGGACGAAGTAGAGAGCCGAGAGAGAGAGAGAGCTACGAGGTAGAGAGCCGAGAGAGAGAGAGGTACGATGTAGATGTTAGTTAGTTAGTTAGTTAGTTAGTTAGTTAGTTAGTTAGTTAGTTAGTTAGTTAGTGAGTGAGTGAGTGAGTGAGTGAGTGATTGGGTGAGTGATTGGGTGAGTGATTTTGTGAGTGAGTGAGTGAATGAGTGAGTGAGTGAGTTAGTTAGTTAGTTAGTTAGTTAGTTAGTTAGTTAGTTAGTTAGTTAGTTAGTTAGTTAGTTAGTTAGTCAGTTAGTTAGTTAGTCGACAGATCATCCTTATTGCACATCGAACCATTCAGTCCATAAGTGCTCGGATCCCCTCCTCAGTAAATCCCGCAGCGTGTAGCGTGTAGAACACCAGTACTATGTTGGTTTATCAATCTTCTTTGGCTTCCTGCGTATTGTTCTTGTTTGGCTACACCTCTTTTAAGTTAAAAGTTTTAACTTGCTGTTCTCGCAGCCTGACCATGGTTGTAGATTCACAGTCATCACTTGGTTCTCGCAAACGACTTGCTTCTCGTAGCGCATTCAGAATATCAGCCTGGTCTATGGCTCCACCGTCTTCCACAGTAGCCTTACCTGCAAGCTTGTCAGTCTGCTCATTTCCTTGTACACCCGCATGCCCTGGCACGAAAATGAAGCGGTCTTTGCCAGCCGAGACCGCTCCAGAGACAGCAGCCACTCACTTCGAATCCACCCCGTCTCTATTCTCTTGAGCATACTCATTGAGTCACTAAGGAAACATGCCCTTGTAAATGTCTGTGTCTCGAGCCATGGTATTGCTTTACTTACTGCCATGACTTCCATAGTCATGCTACTTGTGGTCAAAGCAAAAGCACCAGCATCTTCCTTCACAACTCTCCCTCCGACCCGAGCCGTAAAGGCTTATGAACTTCTCACTTGTCGAACGACCAAACCATCAACTATGTAAATGACAGCATCACACTCTAAAGAATACATCGAAGATCAAAGACTGTACTTCCGCTCCACAGCTGCCGGATTTTCTTGTCTGCATTTTCTGTCTAGTTCAGTGGTTCTCACCCCCCCCCCCCACCCACCCAGAGGGGAATTTTAGGGTTTCCAGGAGGGGAATTATGAGTGTTTTAAGATCGCGTTAATACAAGAACCGATTACTTGATATTGTTTTTCCCTTCATACTTTACGGTTCTGTGCGTCTCACTCTTCTGAAATTCATTTTATAACGTAAGTAGACCCACAAATCACGTTTTATGTAGGCGTCTGGACTTGTTTTAGTATGTGCTATTAAATTTAGCTTCCATTATTACGTATACTGTGTAAAGAGGGGGGGGGGGGGGATTTTTAGGGAGGAAATACAAAGGTGGGGGGATGACGTTCTGAAAATATTGTGAACGGGGGAACGGGCCAAAATAGGTTGAGAACCACTGGTCTAGTTGGGTGCAAACCAGGGTGACCAGATTGGCTTTTTTGAAGCCAAATTTGACAAATTTGGCTTTTTTAAAACGGGTTTGGCGTCAGAAAATCAGTTTGGCTTTTTGGCTTTTTCTTGGCTTTTTGGAAGTTTTGTAATGGCATATGCCTCTTTTTGAATTTTTCAAGTTAATTGTTGTCTTGTCTTACTAATTTTTAGCTAAAAACAAATGCAAAACGATAAGCTTGGCGTATGGTTTTCGTACTGGTCATGTTCTATGCGCACTGACGCACTGCGCAGCTTACTGTTTAGTTCAGTTTTCAAATTAATTATACTTTCATCGCAATCGCAAGTCGCAAGTATTTCTTATTATTGACTGAGCCTATTATCATGCCAAAGTGGAAACCATCTTATGATACTAATCGGAAATATAATGATCAAAGGGAAAAGACATTTGTGTGGCTCAAGAAATCCACTAACGGTTCTGAACAGGCATATTGCCAATTGTGCCATTGTAATATTGTTCCAAGATTTTCAAATCTCGCAAATCATGCAACAGAAAAACACAAGCGGAGCGCGCCAACTTCTTTACAAAAAACACTTTCAGTGGTGACAATAAGCAAGAAAATTGATGATAAAGTCAAATTAGCAGAGTTACAAATTGCTGTTAGCATGGCCTGCCATAGTGCCATACACACCATCGATCACTTAGGTGAAATAATGGTAGCCCATGGATGTGGTAGCACTCTTGGTCAGATAAAATTGCACCGAACGAAGTGCATATCACTAATAAAAAATGTTGTTTCACCGTCTTAAAGATCTGATCTAATTCTAGATCTGCAAAACAAGAAGTATGCACTCATCATTGATGAGTCCACTGATGTCTGGACCCAAAAGTATTTGTGCATTTTAGTTAGATACCTCAGTGATAAAAGACATGAAATTACTACTAGTTTTCTAGGTTTGATTCCAGTTCTGGAGGCAACATGTGAGAATATATTTAATGTGATTAACACCGAAATTGGAAATCATTTTTTACTGGACAATGGTTGGCTTTATTTTGGCTTTTTTATTTCGTGACTTGGCTTCTTTTGATCACGGCGATCTGGTCACCCTGGTGCAAACTGAAAAGGACGTACAGAACTCTGTTGGCACTTGTACCCACTCCTCGCCAGGTTAAAAGTCCTGAAGTGAACACACCTGCTGAAGAATGTCTTCGGCCTCATCTATCCACGACCGTCTTCTTTTTAACCTTCATAATTTCACTATGCAGTGGATGTTGTGTGTTTGCGTTGACTCTGGGGTAGGTACGTGCTCGGCAAATTTGTATTCTGTCTTCAATGGTTAAAAAATCAAGAAGGTAGCGCATCACACTGCATACTGTATCTCTTGTACATTCAAGAATAATACGCATAGCTTCGTTATGTATCCTTTCTATCCTTTCCATCTGCTTATGATACGATGTAGAGAGCCGAGAGAGGGACGAGGCAGAGAGCCGAAGAGAGGGAGGGGAACGAGGTAGAGACCCGAGGGAGAGAGTGGTGATGTAGAGAGCCGAGAGGGAGAGAGTGGTGATGTAGAGAGTCGAGAGGGAGAGAGTGGTGATGTAGAGAGCCGATAGAGGGACGAGGCAGAAAGCCGAGAGAGAGAGGGGAACGAGGTAGAGACCCGAGGGAGAGAGTGGTGATGTAGAGAGCCGAGAGGGAGAGAGTGCTGATGTAGAGAGCCGAGAGGGAGAGAGTGGTGATGCAGAGAGCCGAGAGGGAGAGAGCGGTAATGTAGAGACCCGAGAGGGAGAGAGTGGTGATGTAGAGAGCCGAGAGGGAGAGAGTGATTATGTAGAGAGCCGAGAGAGAGCGAGAGAGAGAGAGAGCTTAGAGTGCTGAGAAAGAGGTACGATGTAGAAAGCCGAGAGAGAGGTACGATGTAGAGAGCCGAGAGACAGAGAGAGAGAGAGAGAGAGAGAGAGCTACGAGGTAGAGAGCCGAGAGAAAGTGGTGATGTAGAGAGCGAGAGAGAGAGAGAGAGAGAGAGAGAGAGAGAGAGAGTTACGAGGTAGAGAGCCAAGAGAAAATGGGACGAGGTAAAGAGCCGAGAGAAAGTGGTGATGTAGAGAGCGAGAGAGAGAGAGAGAGAGAGGGACGAGGTAGAGAACTGAGAGAGAGGGGCGAGTTAGACAGCTGGGAGAGAGATGCGAGGTAGAGCCTCGAGACAGAAAGAGAAGAACGATCTGAGAGAGAGAGAGAGAGAGAGAGAGAGAGAGTACTGAGAGAGGTGAAGTAGAAAGCCGAAAGAGGGGCCAGAGATAGATGCAGGAAAGATATGTAAAGGCCTGGTAGAGAGCCGAATGAGAGCCAGAAGATACATGAGAAAGAATGTACGCGCGAAATTTATTTTGAAAGGGTCAGAAATTGGGCGGAGAGAGATATCAAGAGGTGAGGTAGCGAGCCGAGAGAGAGATATCAAGCGGTGAGGTAGCGAGCCGAGAGAGAGACGAGAAATAGAGGCTGAAGAGGTATATATTGAGGCAGAGTAGAGAGCCGAGAGAGAGAGACGAGAAATAGAGGCTGAAGAGGTATATATTGAGGCGAGGTAGAGAGCCGAGAGAGAGTGGTGAGACACAGAGGTGGGAGAGTATATACTGATTTATAAGGGGTAGAGAGTCTAGAGAGTAGCGAGAAATAAAGGTGGAAAATTTGCATAATTAGGCGAGGTAGAGAGTCGAGAAATAGAGTTGGGGGAGGTATATATTTAGGCGGGGTAGAGAGCCGAGAATGAGGCGATATATAGAGGCTGAAGAGATATATATTGAGGCGAGGTAGACAGCCGAGAGAGTGGCGAGAAATAGAGGCGGAAGAGATATATATTGAGGCGTGATAGAGAGTCGAAAAATAGTTACTGGGAATGTATATAGTTAGGCAGGATATAGAGCCGAGAGAGAGAAGAGACATAGAGGTGGGAGAGGTATATATCGAGACGAGGTAGAGAGCGTGGGAGAGGCGAGAAATAGAGATGAAAGAGGTATTATTGAGTCGAGGTAGAGAGCCGAGAAACAGAAGCGAGAGAGGTATATATGGAGGCGAGGTAGAGAGTCGTGAGAGAGGCGAGAAATAGAGATGAGAGAGGTATTATTGAGTCGAGGTAGAGAGTCGAGAAACAGAGGCGGGAGAGGTATATATCGAGACGAGGTAGAGAGCGGGAAGAAAAGCGAAAAGTAGAGGTGGGCGAAGTATATATTGAGGCAAGGTAGAGAGTCAAGGAGAGACGAGAAATAGAGACAGGAGGGGTGTATATTAAGGAAAGATAGAGAGCCGACTAAGAAAGGGGGAGGGCGAGACAGAGTTCACGATATTAGAAAACCACATACTGATGACGGCAACATTCAGTAGCGGAGAAGGATGCCACAAACGGATCATGTCACTGATGAAGGCATTCTGAGATGAAGAATAGCGAGTCGTTGTGAAGGGTGATATTTGACGATCGAGGCTGGAGTTGGCGGCTGAAGATGCTGGGAAACTATGGCTAGTGGGTGACAAGTTCACTCGACGACACTACAACAACAGCTAGTCCCACAACGGCCCGACTGTAGCAGCGAAATATTAACTATTCGTGTATATTTGATCACTTGGGCTGGGAAATTGTATATTAATTCCAACTGGCGGTGAGGTAGAATATAAGTGGGGGAGGGGAGAGAGAGGGGGAGGAGAGAGACTAATACATTCACTTATTGTATGTACTTGGAGCGTGGAACTAATACATTCACTTAGTGTATGTACTTGGAGCGTGGAACTAATACATTCACTTATTGTATGTACTTGGAGCGTGGAACTAATACATTCACTTATTGTATGTATTGGAGCGTGGAACTAATACATTCACTTATGTCATATCGTGAGGCGAGGAACTAATGCATTAATTTATGTTATATACTTGGTACGGGGAACTAATACAATCACTTATGTTATATACTTGGTACGGGGAACTAATACAATCACTTATGTTATATACTTGGTACGGGGAACTAATACAATCACTTATGTTATATACTTGGTACGGGGAACTAATAAAATTACTTATGTTATATACCTGGTAAGGGGAGCTACAATTACTTATGTTATAAACTTTGAGCGGGGAATGACAGGGGATATAATCTGGTCTACAAGGTGTGGACTGAGCCTAGCCCTGCAGCCAGCAGGGTTAGGGTCGGCTAGTCTCTCCCAGGATGGGTGAAAAGTGAAAATTAGTAGCCTGCCGATGACCTGCAGACTACACACGTCAACCCCACCTCCACGTGGTGTAGACCGGGAAACCATGACAGCGGTGTCATGGGCTAACGGGACGAACTCCCTATAGTCAGATGTTTTACTTAAACCTGCGAATGGCCTAGCAAGCCGGCAGGGGATCTTCATACTGCTCGTAGAAAAACTAAGAAGTATAAACGGACTGACCCAAATGGGTTTAGACCCAGCAATATTAATGGATTACGAGATAGATCAGCGATTCATAAAATAGGCACAATAAACGTCTGCGGTTTTAATAGTAAAGAAGAATACCTTATGGAAAGTATGGACGAAAGGAAAATTGGACTGGTGGGAATAGCGGACACCAGAATAAAGGGGCAAGGATACCAGGAGATCCACCACAGTTACACGATTGTCTACTCTGGAGTGGAACTGCAAGAAAGGGCAAGACACGGTGTGGGAATAGTCATCGAACCACGGCTAGCAAGAGGAATACTAGAAATTATATATATATATATATATATATATATATATATATATATATATATATATATATATATATATATATATATATATATATATATATATATATATATATATATATATATATATCAGAAAGAATCAAACAGTGAGAGTAAAAGAACAAATAATTACAACATATGTACACATATACGTACCATGTAATGCAAACAATAATGAGCAAGAATGCGAGGAATTCTACGAAACATCCATGACGTGCTAAATAAAATAAAGAAGCAGGGCAACATCATTGTTATGGGAGACTTCAATGCAAGACTAGGACATAACAGAGTCGGCATAGAAAAACATCTTGGTGCATTCGGAGATCAACATGATGAAAGAAATTATAACGGAAGTAGACTGATAGAGCTATGCAGCCAACACGACCTCTATATAACAAACACATTCTATAAACACAAAGACTCACAAATATACACCTGGTATAAATGGAACGATCTAAATTCCAAAAGCCAAATTGATTTTATATTAACAAGAGATAACAGAAAGAGAAATATATTAGATGCAAGGGCAGTGCCCAACTTAAGTATAAACACATATCACAAAGCAGTTGTTGCCACAATAAGAACTAACAGAAGAAGAAAGCAAAGTCCAGGAAAATACATGTCATACGAATCAGTAAACTTAAAATACCTCAAAGACGAGACAATGAGGAAATATTATGAGAAATAACTAACTGAAATCTTTGTGAAATTACCTATAGAAAGAAAAACAGTGGAAGAAGAATGGGAGATGTTCAAATAAAGTATTTTTAATACTGCAAACATAACATGTGGAACTACGAAAAAACGCAAAACACGGATAAAGAAAATACCAAGTTGGTGGAACGCAGAGGTAAAGAATGCTGTAAAAGACAAAAAGGAAAAATATAAAAAGTGGTTGAAGAGCAAACAGGAACGTAATTACATAGAATATAGAACAGCGAGAAGACTTCTACGAAAAGATAAGTGCAATGAAAACCAGGGAAGAACCCTTTGACCAAACTGAAATAATTAACAATGAAAATGGAGAACAAATAAGTGAACAAAAACAAATCCTAATAAGATAGAAACAGTATTTCAAACAACTTCTCAATATTCCATCAGATGTCACAGGAATTCAAGAAACCGACACAGGTGCCACCGAAGAACTAGAACCAGACATAGTGAAAGAAGAAGTTATAGAAGCCGTCAGATTAACCCCATTGAACAAATCACCATGTAGAAGCTTGTATAACAACATTGAATGCATAGTGAGAGCAACTGGAGAACACTCAGAACCCTTCACCATAAGATCTGGAGTACGACAAGGTTGTGTCCTGTCCCCGCTCTTGTTCATAACATATATAGACAACATATGTAAAGAAACCAGCCAAGCAGAGACCGCAAGAACACCGCATGATGAGAACACAGAAGAAGAACCATCTGCAAATTACACCATTAGAGAACTCCTGTTCGCGGATGACCAAGCACTAATAGCAAAATCAGAAGATGAATTACAAGACCACGTGAATAGTCTAAACGAAATGTGTAGGGAACATAACATGAAAATTAGCACAAATAAAACAGAGGTAATGATTATAACTAAAGAAGAAAAAACAGCAACAATTCACCTAAACGAACATCCCCTGAAACAAGTAAAGAGTTTCAAGTAGCTAGGAAGAATAATATCATCAACTGGCAAATCAGAAGACGAGATCGAAAATAGATGCAATAAGGTAAATCAACTCATTGGACAAATGGCACCAATACTAAAGAACAAACGTATTAATAGTTACCAAGAAAGCACTTTACAACTCAATCTTTCTACCAACTCTATGCTACCAACGCCAAACCTGGACAACGAGAGAAACACAGAAAAGAAAAATCACAAGAACAGAAATGAGATTCCTGAGAAGAATATTCAATGTATCAAGAAGAGGTAAGATCAGAAATGAAGAAATCAGGACTAAAGTGGGGGTTATAGCAGCAAGTAGGTTACCAACTAACAGTATACGACAACAGGCAATGATGTACAGACCAGATGGAAGCAGAGGAGAGGCCCGACACGTAAACGATGGGCGTATGGAATAGCAGAGTCCATGGGAATATCGATACATGAAGCCTATAATCGGGCACTCTCCCGCTGCTTATACTTCACTTCGACACCGCAAGGTACAAGATGAACCTGATGAGATGAGATGAGAGATGAGTTTTACTGTAGACTGATAAAGGGAAATAATACAATCTGTTCTACTGTAGACTGATGACGGAGAAATAATACAATCTGTTCTACTGTAGACTGATGACGGAGAAATAATACAATCTGTTCTACTGTAGGCTGATAAAGGAAATAATACAAATGGAAAAAAAAAAAATCAACAATCAGATGAAAGATGCTGATGTTGACAGCGATGTCCTGTAAAGGGTATGCGAAATTTTTTTTTTTAATTTTAAAAATAGAGTTGGTAACTAATACATTAGATTCTGGTATACCCTGCAGAACTAATCCATTCAATTTTGGTACAGAGTGGAGAATTAATACATTAGATTCTGGTATACACTGGAGAACTAATACATTCACTTCTGGTATGTGGAAATGAGGATTCAAACAAATGTGACAACAAACAAAGGTGACAACAAACAGATGTGACATCAACCAAATGTCACAACAAACAAATGTGACAACAAACAAATGTGACATCAAACAAATGTCACAACAAACAAATGTGAAAACAAACAAATTTGACAACAAGCAAATGTGACTACAAATGTGACAACAAACAGATGTGACTACAAATGTGACAACAAACAAATGTGACTACAAATGTGACAACAAACAAATCTGACAGCAAATAAATGTGACTACAAACAAATTTGACAAACAGATGTGACTACAAATGTGACAACAAACAGATGTGACTACAAATGTGACAACAAACAAATGTGACTATAAATGTGACAACAAACAAATCTGA